>JARFIW010000969.1:4767500-4970000 GCA_036346225.1 Platerodrilus igneus
TGCTGAATACGCGTTCTATTGTTGAGATATATGCTCACTGGCCTTACTTAAAATTAATAAAGGTCTATATACAGAGTGCTAAATGCTTGCTATTTACATAGTGTATGATTTACTTGTTTTTCTGCTAAATAAATGCAGTTTTCTGATTTCTATTGCTATTTATTGTTACTACACGACCCTTACTACTCAATACACCCCTAAACAACCCCTTTTCACAGCAATATATCAGAAAAGTAGGTTTAAAGAGTCTTAAATTAATACAAATAAACAGAAATTGTTGGCAAGTGACTCAACTCAGCCACGAGGGCATCCTTTCGATGCGTTTCGACCTAATTGGGGCTCATCAGGACAGGCGTAGCAAAGTTGTAATATTTAATACAGACACTTTATGGGAAGTACAGCATCACCTATCTCACAATTTGTGTCTTTGTGTCGTTTCACATGACATGGCAGGTTCTTAGCAACAGTCGGCACGGAGCAGATCCGACTCAACTGCCTTTTTCATAGCCAAAAGTTTTAATTTAAAGGATAAGTAGGTTTAAAAGGTCTTAAATTAATACAAAGTAAACAGAAATTATTAGCAAGTGACTCAAGTTCAGCCATGAGGGCATCCTGTCGTCGCGTTTCGCCCTAATTAGGGCACATCAGGGCAGGAGTAGCAAAGCTGTAATATTTAAAACCGACACCTTATGGGAAGTGCATCATCACCTAGCTCACAATTTGTGTCTTTGTGTCGTTTCACCTGACATCGCAGGTTTTTAGCAACAGTCGGCACAGAGGAAATCCAACTCAACTGCATTTTTGCATAGCCATAAGTTTTAATTTAAAAGAAAAGTAGGTTTAATAAGTCTTAAATTAAAACAAAGTAAACAGAAATTATTGGCAAGTGACTCAAATTCAGCCACGAGGGCATCCTGTCGACGGGTTTCGCCCTAATTGGGGCTCATCAGGACAGGAGTATCAAAGTTGTAATATTTAATACATACACCTCACGGGAAGTACAGTATCACCTAGCTCACAATTTGTGTCTTCGTGTACTTTCACCTGACATCGCAGGTTTTTAGCAACGGTCGGCATGTAGGAGATCCGGCTCAACTGCCTTTTTCCATAGCCAAAAGTTTTAATTTCAAAGAAACGTAGGTTTAATGAGTCTTAAGCATAACTCTAAAGAGAAATCTAAATTTGCAAATAAATCCGCATTTTAAATCGATCTAAAATTGCATAAAACTATTGGTTTGCATCTACGCATCAGAGCACAAAACGGAGGATTGTTCAAAACACTGAATGGGGTTTGACTCAACTGAAAGCAATCCAGGGGTACTGGTCAACAGCACGCAATAGCAGATCCAAGGATAGGGTGAATAAAAAGACACGCAAGGAAAACTACTATAGGTCAGAACATTATCTAAATAGCATAAGGCATTATTTACTTTTTTATTGAATATCTACTATTTTTTTTATTGTTACATCAGAATATTTATGTGAAGGGTCATCAAAAATCTTTTTATACGTGAAATTTTACGTAAAAGGGAAAAGTCATGAACGTTCAAGGGTGTTTCCAATAGTACACAGTATCATTTTTGCTGGCTTTAAAATAAGAGGAGCTATAATTTTGAGGATGAATAAATTGATATTATTATTATTTGATCCAAGGTTTTATTTTGTCAAATAGTGAATCATATTATGTTGTAAAGTGTGTATATATATATATATATATATATATATATATATATATATATATATTGCTGTGTTACTGGGATCAATCTCTGGAACTCCCTAAAAATCATTCAAGCCTCACGTTGGGTGCCATAAAATTGCTGTGTTACCTTATAAATATCGAGCCTCAACGAATTATCAATTTTAAAACAAATCGAAAATTGCACACAATAGAAAAATTTTTCAAAAAAAATTAATTCTTGCCCAGATTCTGCTTCCATCATTTAATTACTTCAACAGCTCCCTGGCTAGCTCAGTTGGGCCTCCTCTTGGATGCCTATGTTCACTATCATACTCTTTATCGTTCACGCACACTCTCAATAAAACCACAAAATAATACAACAATCATACACTATTTATTTACCACTATTTACAAATCAAACTTCAAGATTATTTACATTTCGGTGGTCAAGTTACACCTCAATAAATTCTATTTCTGTAAAGTCCAGGATTTTAACTTGAAATATCAAACACATTGAATGTAACCGGAATAAATGTGCCCTGAATAATACCTTATTTTTCTTTCTTTATTAATAATTAATTTTAATTAGTACACTCCGGAGTATGGTGAGCTCATGATAACCCAGTTTTTTTATGATTAATGTATGCTTTTTACTTTGCATACGTTTACAACATACACAAAAAAACCCATGTACTCTCAACAATAAAAAAATTAAATTCCTGAGGAACGTTAATAAGCTTTGTATACACTTTTAGATTTATATTTAAATACCATAATAAAAGTTAGTTATACGTATTATTTTCAATACGCAAAGTAATGCAAAATACTAGCATAGTTCACTCTCACACATTACAATGATTTTCATAGTTTATCAAAACAACAAATTCTAAAGCGTTGCCTGGAATTTCTTGAAGATCCTTACTCCGTTGACGAAGCCGTTAAGTTCCTGCACTTGCGGTTACGTGGTTCTGCTCTGCTCGCTGCCGCCAGCTATTTGTAGATGAACACCATCTAAGTTGTGCTGTATGCTCTGCATTCACGATGCATCCAAATCCAAATCCAAGTATATTGCACTTTCTTTATAATTGCTTAATTTCATTTACGTTACATTACGTCACTTCACGAGCTTGTTAAAAATATATTTTGCACTTCAATAAAATTTAGACTCGACACTATCCGCGTATCAAATTATGAGGCCAACAGTGTACTATTTAATTAAAAAAAATTTTATATACTTACAAGCTCGTGGTAAATTTCTGTACGTAGTCTGAAGCAATGAAAATACTAAGAAAGCCCTATTAATTTTCTTAAAGTATTTATACAATTCGAATGCCACCTTTCGGCCACTCTTCACGCGAAATCCTTCATTTAAATTAATACTTCCTCAAATTTTGGTTCAACCGTTTTGGAAATCTTTGAAATTTAGCTCGTCGTTATGATATTTTTCCAAAAAACCCGCATTCAATATTCCCGTGTTTGTCTGTTTTACAACTAAATATATAGACCAATCAGATATTCAGTGAAGTCTTGAAACCTTGCCTGTATTAACGCTATTCCTCTCTTATGCATATTATATGTTTCCTTCTAATCTTGTTTGAGTGGTAGAAAATCGATATTACTGTCCGCGTTCTATCTAACCCATGTGGACTGAATACGTGCATTTTGAAATGAACTGCTATTATGCCTGTCTCATTCCGAAGCATTTCATTGATTGTCCATCCCTTCTGCGCTTTAAGGAAACTTTTAGTTAGCATTTATACGAACCGTCCGACCGTTTGCCCGATATTCTTCGAATTTCGTCTTATATCTACACAAATAAGGGGAACATGACATTTCGAAAACATGCAGGTGTTCAATTAACAAACGTTTTAAAACAACATTTCTAGGAGTTTACGTTTCAAGGTATTTTATATTCAACGGCTGTTCGTTTGTTAGCAAAGCGTATCACCTTGATATTATTGATTTTTCAAGCTCTTATTCGTATTAGACGTAATAACCCTTTCAACTAAACTCAATTATATTAATTAATAATTTGCATTGGCTTCTACAATTTATTTTCTTTACGAACCTAACTCAATTTTAATCACTACTTGTAAAATTATGGTAATACTTGTTCTTTTAAATTCACTAAATGAAATAAGTTTCGCACGTAAATTCTGGTTGTTTCCTCTATACAGGGTGTTTATAATTGCCTTGTTCATACATAAATTTAACCCTTTAAAACCACTACAATATATATATTTTTTCTTTGTCATTATACAAATCTTGGTCAATTTCGTGTGTCTCATTCAAGTAGGAAGGTATTAAATATAATGGGGGTAAATTCTTTGTTATCGTAGCATTGTGCACTCTGTGTGGAGTAGACTGAGCTAGTCGATGCTTAATTAAATTTTAGGTTGTTTAAAGACACAGAGCGGTGGCGGGCAGTAGGAGACTAAACGTTAAGTACATCGGCGTGCTGCGTTATCATAGCAAAGTAGATATAGCACATCAACGTGGGATAGAACATAAATAATACCAAAAAGTAAAATTGTCGCCGACAACGTGGGACTAGAATATAGAAATACCAAAAAAGTAAATTGGCTGACCAGGCGTAAGGGCTAAAACAAAAAAAGATTTTGACGTGAAAATCATAGGGGCTAGAAAAACTCGAAAATTACATATTAATTAAAATTAGGGATTCCAGGCAATAACAAAGAAATTTAAAAATTCAATTTAGTATTTAAGGTTTATTATAAATATGTCAGCTAAAATGGACAAAAGAATACGGGAAGCTAAAGAGGTGTTGAAAAATAAAGGGGTGGAAATAGGATCCCATGAAAGTGTAATCCTACATGATACACAAACTGAAACCGCAGAGAGAATATTTGAAAGGAGCCTCGGCGAGGAACAGCAGACCTCACAATAATCAAAAATGATGTCGATTTTATTAGCATTGAATGATAAGATGGATAAAAATGAAGAGGTCATGAAGAACATGACAACAAAAATTGATGAATAAGGGCAAAATTTGGCTAATTTGGGGGAAAAATTACACTTGGAAATAAAAATTTTAAAGGATGGTCTAAGGGAAACTAATCTAGCGATCACGGAAATGAAAGTACAGATGCAATGTAAAATTGTGAGGATTATGGATGATATCGACTATGTGAGGGACGAGGCTATAAGAGTTAAATCAAGCCAAGAGACATGCGAGAGGGAGACAAATGGAAGAATTACAAATTTAAAAGCAAAAATATAAGAGGTTGAGGCGAATTGTGAGATAAGGTTTAAGACTGTAAATAGGGAATTAGGAAATTTAAAAGAGATATCGATAACTTCGATAGAAATACGATACAATATGCTAGGGAACCCATAAGGTTAAACCAACCGAACATATTAATAGATCAATATTCAAAATTTTATGGGGACGTAAGTTAAATCCAAAATTATTTTTGAAATATATTAAAAGATTAATACAGGGCTCAACGGACGAGCAATACAAACTAAATTTAGTAAAATGAATGTTGAAAGGGGCCACAGAAATGTGGTTTGGTTAAATAGAGAGCGAATTAGAAATTTTCCAGGAATTCGAAGAAAAATTTTTAACGCACTTTTGGGGGAACAACCAACAATATAAAGTAAGAGATGACTTGATCATGGGTAAATATAGTCACAATACAGGAATAACCCGGGAATTGTATGCAATAAAAAAATTTAGTATCGCAAAACAACTAGATCCTCCCTTAGAGGAAAAACAAATTATAAAATATTTGACAGGACATTTCGAGGTGGAAGTGAGATAGTACATAGCACTCCAAAACATTATAGGCCGGGATGTATTTCAAGAATACTTACAGCGATATGATACATTCGGGCCAAACCATAGAGTGGAAAGTAGAACCAGAAGTCAACCCGTAAATTTTGTAAGAACACAAAAAAGTGTGGAAATGGACAGAGTTAATTATCGACGAAACAATTACAACTATGAGAGAAATTTCAATAGAGGCAACTACAATAATTATAATAATGGTTTTAGGCGTAATTCGAATACAAGTAACATGCCAAGGCGAAAAACGGAGCGGACCAAACATGAGGGGAGCAACAACCAGGATACGCATAGACAAGAAAATGTGGAAGGAAGAACAGAATCAAGGAGAACTAACTGCACATACGCTAAAATCACGAGTCAGGCAGGACCATCCACGCCAACTCAAAATTTTTAAACACAAATAAACCAAGCAAACCCTTAAAGATAAACAGATACGAACATCAGCGCGAATTTATTAAACATGAAGTGGAACATGAATTAGACAGGAACTTATTACCTATAGTTAATTTAAATGTGGAGAATAATGTAGTTAAAGTACTCATTGGTACAGGAGCGGAAGCGTCGCTCGTTGTGGAAGATTTTGTTAAACGGGAAAATTAATGGAGAAGACAATACCTCTAAAAAAGTGTAATTTAGTAGCACCAAACAATAAGAAGTTTGCAAGCATAAATAATATGGTCATTCTGAAGTGTGAAATAGGAAAAGTGAAATTTGAGAAGGAATTTATGGTTGTACCTGGACTGAAGATGGACGCTATATGAGGGATGGACATTATAGATAAGTTGGGGTTAAGGATAAATGCTGAAAGCAAGAAAATAAGATGTAAAGGGGAATATATTAAATGGCACGAAGAGGGGGGCATAGAAGTTAAAAATGACTGCTTAAATGTAAATCAATTTGAGAGTGAATTAGATAATGGGGGAGGGGCGGATACAGAAGAAGAAGTTAAGTGTCCAGATGAAATAAGAGGTAAGGTTAATTCATTAATAAAGAAAACGTTCAGAGTTGATAGGGTCAGAATCCAGAATTGCCACAGGTTATAAACATAAGTTAGAGGTAGTAAACAAAGAACCGTTTAACACAAAATTATATCCTATTCCAGCAGCATACGAAGGATAGGAATAATTGTACAGATAGTAAGATACATTAGGCATATGTAGAAATAGGGAAGTAGAATAGGAACATAGGTATAAGATTAGTTAGGTGTAAATAGGGGATTAAGAAGAAGAATTAGTTTTGACACAATCAAACAAAAATATAAGAACTTCGGACCAATGGGGATTTTGAATTCACGTTGGGCGCCAAAAATGGCATTGATCGAAAATTATATATTTTAATTTAAAAGAATAATGCTATGATAATAGCGTTATTTAGGGGTATATAGAGTCTCAGGGTCGCACACTACATGTAAATAGTACTAAAAGCTAGAAATTAAATAATTTTAACATGAAAAGTACGTAATTTGCAAATTATGCAAAAAGCAAACATTTAACACATTGTATAAGGATCACAGTTACCTTTAATTATTGCAAGGAAGCTCATCTTTCAATAATACAGCCACATTCAGTAAAATAAATAACTCTAAGCAATCAAACTTATTTTAAACCAGAAAAGCATTCATAAATTCTAAATAAATACGCATTAAAAACATCGAAAGCTAAAAAATCATTATACGAATTCTGTTAAAATTAAACAAGTAATAGTGCAAAAAAATAACAAAGCTTTCTCGTAATAAACGCACCTTTCAAATCAAATAAGTTTCGGACACGCAGGATGTAAATAAACGCATTTCAATTTACGTAATTATAGAGGTTTCGCCTACATGATTTTTAACATGAAATAAATTCTAAACCCAAAACATTATCTTGACAAAACAAAGCCACGAGTTTGTCTACGAGAGAAGTTGAGTTAAAATTTCCTACAACAACACAAAGCAGATGGGTAAAAATACACCATATAGAACTTGAATACTACGTGACCGACAGCATTGTTTCGGCGAGCTATTATCAAATTCATAACTGAGAAAGCCCAGAGCATTACAATATGCTATAGCATGTCTTAAACTTTAACAAAAGGACGCCGATAACCAATGGTGTCAGATGGAGATGTTTTGTATATCACCCAAGTTTGATAAACTGGTCGTCTTTCTTCAACCTGATCACGCTTTACATCAGTTCAAATGAAAAATTTACGTAAAAGTGAACATAGAAAATTAAATAATTATATTTTGTGAAAGTGGTGATCGAAAATTTTGAAAATAAAAATACTAGTGAAAAATATATGAGAGAAGCTTTGCCGTTAACTGGATAACGGCTCTGGGAATCTTTGGAAAACTCTAGGTAATAATCTGAAATCTAAGTGAAAACTCTAGGCACAACTCTAGAGAGAAATCTAAATTTGCAAATAAATCCGTATTTAAATCGATCTAAAATTGCATACAAATTTTGGTTTGCATCTACGCATCGGGGCACAAAACGGAGGATTGTTCTAATCATTGAAATGGGTTTGGCCACGCGGTACTATAAAAATCAACAAGTGAATTCAACTGAAAGCAATCCAGTGGCACTGGTCAACAGCACGCAATAGCAGATCCAAGAATAGGAAGAACAAAAAAACACGCAAAAAAAAACTACTACAGGTCAGAATATTATCTAAATAGCATAAGGCATTATTTTCTTTTTTATTGAATATCTACTATTTTTTTATTATTACACCAGAATATTTATGTGAAGTATCATCGAAAATCTTTTTATACATGAAAATTTACGTAAAAAAGAAAATCATGAACGTTCAAGGGTGTTTCCAATAGTGCGCAGTATTATTTTTGCTGGCTTTAAACTAACTAAGGTGAGCTATAATTTTGAGGATAAACAAACTGATATTATTATTATTTGATTTAAGGTTTTATTTTGTCGAATAGTGAATCATATTAAGTCGAAAAAAGTATATATTTTTTTTTATTATTATACAAATCTTGGTCAATTTCGTTTGTCTCATTCAATTAGGAAGTAATTAGATAAAAAGGGGGAAATTTTTTGTTATCGTAACGTTGTGCACTCTGTATTGATTAGACTGAGCTAGTCAAGGAATATTTAAATTTTAGGTTGTTTAAAGACACATAGTAATATATATATATATATATATATATATATATATATATATATTATATATATATACATATATATATATATATATATATATTGCCCTGGAAATGGGATTAAGGTTTTAACATCGATTCTTCCACTGGGTCAACATAAAATTTTTAGGAAAAAAAAAATTAAAAATTTCTTACTTTTTATTTCTCCTTCAAATTCCTTCAGCTTCCCTGGCTAGCTCAGCTGTGCCTCTTCTCGAATACCTAAATTTACGGACATATCTCTTTCACACTCGCACATCATTCAATAAAACTACCAAATAATACTGCAAACATACAACCTTTTATTTACACCTATTAACAGATAAATTATATTCACATGTGTTAAAAACAGTTAGATACAATAATTATAAAACTCCAAATATGGTATATTTTAAAGTCTTTGGTTTTTCTAATAAATTCTAAACAACTTCAATGAGATACGAGTAGATGGGCCCTACATGTTACCCTAAACTGACTTCACACTGGAGTATAGTGAGCTCATAATAACCTAGTTTAGTCTGTATATGTCTTTTAAACCTTGCATAAATTAAAGCCAAAAATTACAAACCCGTTTACCCTTTACAATTCAATTTTTATCCTATCTAAAATTTTGGATGTTTTAAATACACCCTTTTTAATATTTAAACCTCAGTAAATTGTCCAGTACATGTATCTTTTACAATAAGTCTCTACCACCATAAATTTGCCACAAAAAAGGTCAACCACACAGCACAAAATTTCACAAATGTTTATAAAGCAACAGAAATTTTAAATAAATTACCTAGAGATTTTTCAGGCTTTCTTCCCGTCGGAGATGAGTGCCAGAACACCTCTCCGCGATGTCTTGATTTGCTGTGCTGCCCCGCGAATCCCCAGGCCTCTACCATCTGCTACCTCTGTAAGCTATGTGCCTCGTCTCACAGTATCATTCCATATCATGCATACAAACTCAATTACTCGTTGTGTTTACTCCATATAACGTGCTTCCATTTATTGATTTTAGTGTTTTGTATTGTAGTAGCCGGACCATTATTAATTTAATACACTACTCGTACTTCACGTCAATAATTAGAGGTCCGCTGCTACTGTTTGGTACTTGTAACCGCTATATTTCCGGTAACATAATCACATAAAATACTCACAGAAAGCTTTATTATCTTATTCTGAATTGGTATTCAGCACTTTGTCGAAGTAATGGAAAAGAGAACTTGAATATTTAAGCTCTGGTATTTATATGCTTCCAAAACCCCCTGGTGGACGCGCTTCCAGCGAAAAGCTTATTTTCAAAAACCGTTTCTACAAATTTTTAACATAACCGTCGGTTGATTCCGAAAATTTTTCCCGCCGTGCTTGTTGTATACTTCGAATTCGCTTACAACCTTCGCGTGTGCATTCGTTTCTAACACTGCTGATTTTCGACCAATGATAAAGTTTTCTGTTGTCAGAAACTCCGCCTAAGTTCTATTTATCTTTGTTTCATACACTTTTGCTGACTCGTTCAAAACCCCACTTGAGTTACATAAAATCAGCTTTTTATTCGGCGCAACCAGGTGACTTTTTTATCGGCATTATCCTGTCACACACTTTATCCTTAATTTCATTGACGAATTCGTCCCATACTAAACTCGCCTCAGCTCCTGAATCTAATAACGCTCCTAAATTTTTTTTAAAAAATTTGATATCAATTATAGGCAAACAAAGTTTTTCTGTTATTTCTGGCTCAACTTCTTCCTCCATCTTTAAAAATTCCATTGAATGTTTATACTTGTACACAGTGATGTCTAGTGGTTTGTCCTTGTCTAAAAATCCTGTCCCTGTCCGGTCTCCCTACTTGGTTCAGGTCTCACTACCACCTCAGCATATGTCCGCGATGTCTCCGCTCTGTTTGTGTTCTCACTCTCTCTGTTAGGTGTTGTCGGTGCGCCTCGTATGTCAGGTAAACTGTTTTGTCTTGTCACCCCTTGTCTAGGTGCAGATCCCCTACCTACACTGTTACTCCTGAAAAACGTTCGTCTCGGTTCCCAATTTTGTCTATTACATCCAAAATTTGTCTCTCGTCTTGTGTAGTTGTCCCTTCTGTTATCGAATCGTACCGTGTTTACTTGTCGTTCCCTGGGTTCCCGAGATCGCCCACTGCTTACATCATCATACCTTTGCAGGTACTCCAAAAACATCTCCCTCTCGACAATGTTTTGCGACGCTATATGTTGCTTAACCTCAACCTCAAAATGTCGTGAAAGATACTTGATTATCTGTCTGTTCGTCAATGGTGGAGTAAACTGTTTTGCTTTGCAAACCTTTCTTATAGCATATTGCTCCCTACTTCCTGCAAACTCTCTTTTGAACTTGCCTGTAATTAAATCGTCTCGTACTTGGTCCTGTCGATGGTCACTCCAATAGTGTTTTAGAAATCGGTCCTCAAAGTCATTGTACATGTCAATTTCCTGTCCTATTAAGTTATACCAAGCTTCAGCATGGTCTTTCAGCAACGCTTTAACAATGTTAAGTTTCGCCTGTTCACCATACAAATTACTAACCAAACCTCTAATGTTATTAATAAATATTTGAGGATTTACCCTACTATCCCCATAGAATTTCATTTGTTGATTCAGCGACATACTCCCTGTTACAAATCTGGGACCATCCCTCATCAAGATCGATACTTTCTGTTTAATTCCGGTCACCTCTCTTTCTACCCTACCTAACTGATTCTTACATGAGTCCGTCACTTCAGTCATTTTAGCGTTAATCTCGTCTTCACAGAAGATCCTTACCTCCGTCCTTAATTGTCCCATTTCCTGACTCAAACCTCTGATATCACGCTCATTTTTATCTACCCTATTCTCTAGTTCCCCCATTTTTACAGTTCAACCTATTGTTAAAATTATTAAATTCTTGAGTAGACTTATCAATCTTTCCCCCTAACGTTTCTGTCATCTGCTCTAATTTCCGGTTCGATTGCTTTCTAACCCCGCTTAATGTCTCACTCATCTGATACTATTTCCGGTTCGATTCGGCACTCATTTGTTCAAATTTTTTATTCGATTCGGCACTCACCCTCTCTAGCATCCTCATTATTATCTCATTACCTTGTTCCCCTGATTCCGTCCTCGACTGATCCCTACTGCCTCCAGCTTCCTTCATTTTTTCTGCTTTATCAAATAAGGCATTTTCGTCACTTCCAATTTCCACTCCTTGGATTCTTTACCACTCCTTTCTCTGCATACGTTTAAATCACTCCCACACACACTCATAAATTATTTATGAATTTCTACAAGACAGACCCTCTCTCTCAGCTCGCCAGTTTCCTGGAATAAAATTTAAATTTTATTTGGGAGCTCGAGCCTCACGTTCAGGTCGCCATAAAATTGCCGTGGAATCGGGGATTAAGGTTTTAACATCGATCCTTCCACTGGATCAACATAAAATTTTTCTAAAAAAAAACTTTAAAAATTTCTTACCCTTTTATTTCTCCTTCAAATTCCTTCAGCTTCCCTGGCTAGCTCAGCTGTGCCATTTTTTCAAATACCTAAATTTACGGACATACCTCTTTCACACTCGCACATCATTCAATAAAACCACCAAATAATACCACAAACATACAACCTTTTTATTACCACTATTAACAGATAAATTATATTCACATGTGTTAAAAACAGATACAATAATTATAAAACTCCAATTATGGTATGTTTTAAAGTCTTTGATTTTTCTAATAAATTCTAAACAACTTCAATGAGATATGAGTAGATGGGCCCCACATGTTACCTTAAACTGTCTTCACACTAGAGTATGGTAAGCTCATAATAACCCAGTTTAGTTTGTATATGCCTTTTAAACCTTGCATAAATTAAAACCAAAAATTACAGACCCGCTTACCCTTTACAATTCAATTTTTATCCTGACTAAAATTTTGGATGTTCTAAATACACCCTTTTCAATATTTAAACCTCAGTAAATTGTTTAGTACATGTAGCTTTTACAATAAGTCTCTACCACCATAAATATGCCACAAAAAAGGTCAACCACACAGCACAAAATTTTACAAATGTTTATAAAGCAACAGAAATTCTAAATAAATTACCTAGAGATTCTTCAGGCTTCTTTCCCGTCGGAGATGAGTGCCAGAACACCCCTCCGCGATGTCTTGATTTGCTGTGCTGCTCCACGGATCCCGAGGCCTCTACCATCTGCTATCTCTGTAAGCTATGTGCCTCGTCTCACAGTACCATTCCATATCATGCATACAAACTCGATTACTCGTGGTGTTTACTCCATATAACATGCTACCATTTATTGATTTTTGTGTTTTGTATTGTAGTAGCCTGACCATTATTAATTTAATACACTACTCGTACTTCACGGCAATAATTAGAGGTCCGCTACTACTGTTTGGTACTTGTAACCACTATATTTACGGTAACATAATCACATAAACTACTCACAGAAAGCTTTATTATCTTATTCTGAATCGGTATTCAGCACTTTGTCGAAGTAATGGAAAAGAGAACTTGAATATTAAAGCTCTGGTATTTATATGCTTCCAAAACCCCCTGGTGGCCGCGCTTCCAGTGAAAAGCTTATTTTCCAAAACCCTTTCTACAAATTCTTAGCATAACCGTCGGTTGGTTCTGAAATTTTTTCCCGCCGTGCTTGTTGTATATTTCCAATTTGCTTACAAGCTTCGCGTGTGCATTCGTTTTTAATACTGTTGACTTTCGACCAATGATAGAGTTTTCTGTCGTCAGAAACTCCGCCTAAGTTCTATTTATCTTTGTTTTATACACGTTTGCTGTCTCGTTCAAAACTCCACTTTAGTTACATAAAATCGATATTGATGACATCCTATCTCAACTCCACGTGTATATAGGACGTGCTTTTCAATCCCAACGCTTTTATATTTATCTCTATCTGTTGTATATTACCAATCGTCCATTTTTCTCGCTCCTTAAGATGTTTGTTACCATAGTTGTTTATCCAAACTGACGGTGGGAAATATTTTCTATGAAATCCTATCTTAATATACGCTCGATTTCGTTAAACGTGACCTTTTAAAACGCAGGTGTTTCTGTTAATTATCGACCGTTTTGAACATAACAATTCCTAGACTTTCAACTTCTTCGTATTTGATAAGAGTGACGTCTGCTTTAACAACGAATACCATTGCCTTGGGATTATTGATTTTGTTACGCAGCACGTTCCCTTATACTTATACGTGTTGAATTAAAATAACTTTTGTTAATTATGCGTATCCTTGAACTTTTATTTGCCTGGAAGCTCTCCTCCTTCATGTAATTTTAACAATCCAATTATTAATTATAAAAGTACGTTAATACTCGTCCGTTTTCACTAAATGAATTAAATTAATTTTTGCGGGTAAATAATTTTTTCTTTTCTATATACAGGGTTGTTGAAATTTTATTGTTTCCCACTGATTTAACCCTTTAAATCTACAACAATATATAAATATATATATATATATATATATATATATATATATGTATATATATATATATATATATATATATATATATATATATATATATATTATAATATTATATTATAATAACTTTTTCTTATTGTAGTACCTTTGAAAAAGGATATAAATATATCCGAAGATGTAGGTGATAAACAAGAGTATTATTTAATCCAGCAGACCTGAAACCCACAAATCCTTATAAATAAATCTACAGCAAAGTCATTCCCTTACAAAATATAAAATCACAATATGGGTTTTTATAATATAATATCTGTAAATTATGGAGCTGAAGCAACTCTCCTCCTAAAACGCTGGGCAAAATTGAACATCAAATTGACATTTATGTATAACAGAAAAATATTTCTTCTACAATGCAAATCTAAGTACATTTTTCCAAAGCACATTCCTCAAACTTTAAATAGTTTACATAACTTGCTGACAAATAATGGTAATATCACTGCTTATATAGTTAAACGTTTTGAAGATCAACTAAAAATTAAAATTGTAAGATTAGAAATATTACTCACCTAGTGATTAGAAACACAAGCAAAGATTTAAAATTTATAAAAAACAAAGTTGCTAATATTATTCCAAATCACTTATTAGTTGAATACCAACACAGACAAAACGTTTTATATAATAAAAGATTGTACAACATTAAACTAAATAACCTAAAAAAGATTAACGACTTGTCAAAATGTATGAAATACCTTTTAATAAAAGTGACATTTGGTTTATAAATAAAGCAACTTTGTGATGCTTGATGATGTAAAAAATATTTTATCATTAGGACCTAAATTTAACTTTCCTCCTTCAATTAATTATAGAGTTATGATTGAATTATTATCAGATTTAGAACATATTCTGAGCAGTATTAACCAAGACAAAATTAATTTATACAGATCACGTGCTACTAATACAATCACTAATTATGTTCATAAGTACTCAAATTCTAAACAAAAAATTACTCAAGATTATTTAAAATGCAAGAAATTTCTTAACGAAAACAAAAAACTATATCTCGTCAAAGCTGATAAGGGTAATATAACTGTAGCAATTTCCAAAGCAGATTACCAACAACAAATATATGCACTTCTATCAGATAATTTAATATATAAACAAATTAATTCAGAGCCTACATCCAAAATTCAAAAAGGGTGTTTAAATATTATTAATAAATTAAAAAATAATAAATATATTTTAATAAATCAAGCAAAATCTTTAAATAATTTTAGTAGTTCCACGCCAAAATTTTATGAACTTCCAAAGATACATAAAGAAGGATACCCATTAAGCAGTGGCGTGCAGTGATTATTAATGTAGGGTAGGCAAAAAATTAAAAACAAAAAACTTGCCATAGGTGTACAGGGAATAGTGCGAAATATATTAGTAACAGAGATAGGAAAAAAGAGAAGAAGAGGTAGACTTAGGTTAGACTACTGCAAACAGATGTAAGCTGTAGAAGTTTCAGGGAAATGTGTAGGCTAGCTTAGAATAGAAATCAATGGAGGTACGCATCCAACCAGTCCCAAGATGGATAAATTAATGACGAAGAAAGTAACTGCACTTAAACATGATGATTATTATAAGCAACTACAAGTATTGGGTGGGCGATATTCTCGAATAATGGTAATTGTGTGAAAGGATTTACTGGAAAACCTTTATTTCGGCAAATGTCCTAGTGTTGGGGGATCTAGCTTAACCCCCTTCACTAAATCTCGGTGAAATAGGGCATAAAATTAGAAAACAATAAAAGGGGAACCGAGCTGTATGCATGCTGTGTAAGAATTTCATGGAACTATGTAGGCTAGTTCAGATAAGTGCAGGTACGTGTCCAACCAGTTTTGAGACGGAAACCTAATGACAAAAAAATAAGCGCAGATAAATCTGATGATTATTATAAACAACTACAGGTGTTGGTTGTGAAATATCTGCAACTAATGTTGACTGTGCGAAAAGATATATTGGAAAAAATATTAAATCGGTAAATGTTCAAGTGCTGGGGGAACTTGGCAGCCACAGGCTGCTCACCCTTCACAACCACTGAATGTCGGAGAAATAGGGTATTTAATTGTAAAACAATAGAAGGGGTTTGAACTGCGTCTAGCAAGAATGAACAGCGCCTATAATGAAAGACAACAAACATAGAACAAAAAGTTGTTGAAAGCATATGTGTGGAGCACAGCACAGACAGTATGCCTACGAAATACGGGCAGTCTAAAAAGCAGACAGAAGAACGGTAGCAGCCTTTGAAATGACGTGCTTCAGATGTATGAGGATGGACGGACAAAGGTAATAACAAATAGGTTATAGAAACAGTAGGGAAGCAAGAATATCTCTGAATAGGAGAAATAGAAGGGCAGAATACGTTGTAAGACATTTTTGGGGAATAGTATGGGATATATGACAAGGAAAAAGCGGTGGATGTAGACCTAGATCAGATAGTGGTAGATGCAGACTGTGCAAATTTCAGGGAAATCTGTAGGTTAGTTCAGAATAGGAGACAATGATGGTACGCGTCTAACCAGTCGCAGGACTGAAGACCTAATGATGATGAGGTGTACATAAGTTCTGCAATTTAAGTATCTAAATGTGTGTTTGACTTGTATATACGCCTGGCACCACAGATAATATGTATCACTAACAAACTGTTTTTTGTAAATTAAGTCAATTCGGCGGTTTTTATTTAAACATTCACTCAATACATTGTATAAAAACTAGAAGTTCGTATTGCACTAGGTACTTTTCAAGAGAAACAATGGCTAAGTTATTTAACCGCTTTTGACCCTGAGTATTACGTAGGTAAATATGAATCCCTTTTAGGCCAGAAAACGATCGTTCCGCAGATGCGCTACTTGCCGGAATTGTTACAATCAATTTGGCTAATGCCATTAGTTGGGGAAATATATGACACATATTTTTTTCTTCGCAGAATCGGATGATTTCGTACGAATTAAGACTTGCAAATTCCGATGAGGGGTACAAACAAATCAACTCGTTTTTAAGACGGTCAACTTCAAATCTTTCACTGTACTTTGTTTTTAATTCTGAAGAGATCTTTTCTGGGAATTCAGAGTTGTAACTAGAAAAAGAATCGTGATCTAAAAGACGAAAGAAACATAGTTTACTAATTTTTGATTAGCGATTACAAATTTCACTTTTTATATTATCCACTATTTCACGAAAGATGCGTCTGTAGTAAAGTTTTATATCACTTACGTTTCGTCTTCTTCTTGATTCTCCACAAAAAGCTAAAGTTTTTTCGTGTATTACATCACTTTCATAGAACATTTCAACAAAAAGTTTAAACTCTTCAATTTTTTTTAAGGCAATACCCAATATCTACAACTTTTGACTGTATTATGTTAAAAACCACAGCAGTGTGTATAAAAATTCTGTTAAATATTGATAAAAAGTAATTAAATACAAGCTCGCTTAAAATAAATTCATACATTCTAGCTGCAGAAAGCGTTTTTGAATCCCAATTGATCGGTAATTTCAGTGAAGAGTTCAATCAGATTTTTGTGGTCACTAAAAATTACATTGATGGTTCTTGAATTATAAACCCACCGAGTTTGTACAACATGTGGTAAATTTATTGAACAAAATTGATTATAAAATTCTGTACGCTTGGTGCTAGTATGAAAAAATGTTGCAAAGTTCTTAACAGTTGGAAAAAGTGTTTAGTGTGATCTTAAAACTTACAGTTCTTTTTCTGTTGTAATTTTAAAGCTGGAGTAGGTCGTCCGATTTCAATTACTACTTGTTTTTCGTTAAACGTTTTAGTATTAAATTTATTCGTTTTTAGTCTCTAAATGCAATTCATATCTGCACTCTGCACTGTCACTATACTCACAAACAGTAAACACATGTCACAGAAGCATTCATTATTCTTTATTATGTATATGAAATTGTATTATTGATAAAATGAATACAACACAAAGAAGTTACTCCTCAACTATCGTGATCGATGGTAAACGATAATGCGCGACCAAGATTTACGCTTCTGCTTCTTACAAAAAGCATTGACTATGAATGCCTGCAAGAACGCATAGGATCATCTGTTTGTGCCTTCACGAATATCTTATGGTTTACCTACACGCTGCATCATTCATAATATCTTGTTTCGGTTATTCTCGGCGCGCTTCTTCTCGCTTTTTCATTTTTGGCGGAATATTGACAATAATATTTGTAATAAATGAATTTGTTATTAGAAGTATTAAAACTAGTATAAACTACTCGTTATTGAAAATGTTAATGTATTTAAATTAAATTTGATAATGTATTATTAAAATAAAAAAATTTAAAATATACTTATAAATTCGTACTTTTTCTAGGGTAGGCATTGCCTTTATGCCTATACTACATGCACGCCACTGCCATTAAGACCTATTGTAGCATCTAACAACAGTTCTACCGAAATTTTATCAAAATTTATTGCAGATATTCTATCAAAATCAATGAATAATAATTATTATAATGTTCAGAACTCGTTTGAATTCGCAAATTTTATAAATGATTTTCAGTTACCATGCAATTACATCCTAATTAGTTTTGATGCAATATCTTTATTTACAAATATTTGTTATTAAGTAATCCAACAACTTTATGGAATAACATATCAAAAAATTGTACAATACCAAAAGAAAAATTTTTAGAAGTGATTGAATTTATCCTTGACAATAGTTATTTTAGTTATAATAATGCGTACTATCTACAAATTTTTGGATCTCTAATGGGTTCACACTTAAAACCGATTATAGCAACTATAGTCATGGATACTCTGATTAAAAATGTAATTAGTAAATTGCCATTTGCATTGCCTTTCTTAAAGAGATTTGTGGATGATGTAATAACTGCAATTCCCAAAGAAACTGTCAATGAAACTTTAAAAATTTTAAATAGCTATCATCCAAAATTACAATTTACATTCTGTAAATACAAAGCAAATTTTATTTTAAAAAATTAGAACTTAGTGAAGCGCGAGAAGCTTCAAACGTGCATCCGGTTAATATATTTCACAACAAGAAATATTTATGAGCTATGACATTTATATCGTCACGCACATTCATACAGGCATAGACATGTTTAAATAGGTCGTTGGCCGCTCGAATTGCGCCTTCGAGAATCTTTTATCTCTAACGAAAGGAAAATTATTTTTGAATATTCATAAATCGATTCAGTGTATAGATTTTTACGCTCTTATAATTGTTATACAAATTTCGTGTTTGGATTTAAATTACAGCTTAGGGTTTAAAGAACATCATACAGAAATCCATTTTTTAATATAATAAAATTTAACGAAGCGGTATCTTCTCAAAGTTTACATATGGTTGAAATACAAATATTCTGCTATGATAAATTAAACATCCTACTTGTTTAATTTTATTAGTGTTTGGGGTTAAAAAAATAGCGGTTTAATTTAGGAAATACGCTGTTTTTCCGATAACATTGAAAATGTTTACCATGGATGGAGCAAATACATATTTTTCTAATAACTAATTGAGATTAATATATTTAAATTGTAGGAATAAATAAATTCTGCAAGCCAAGGTCGAAATCACAACCAATCGTTTCGATCACCGTTCGCCCACACAGTCGCAATACATTCCTCGAGAATGTGTAGTTATTATCAAGCAACATCGTTTGAACCCACCCATCGGCATTGTTTTTTTAATAGTCGAAACAGGGTTTCCTATTGTAATAATTATTATTGTATTGTATAATGAAAATAACCCATTTAATTATGTAAAGCATTATTTCTTGCTTTAAATTGCACAAATATTGCATGTTTACTTATTTTACAGATGTGAATTATTATAAATCTTAGTCTATGACATTCATTTCTATTCTGAGGATGATTTACTAAGGCACCAGTTAAGTCTAGCTTGGTAGTATTTACGTATAATATTACGACATTCTTCGATTTGCGCTATCAGATGCATATCTGAGAGTGAGCGCTCTAATGGCAAAGTTTCTCTGACGCCAGATACTCTGTAGAGGGTCTACAAATTGGGAATAGGTTAATATTATATAAAAATCGTTCGCAAAGCTACTTTAAACTGTATGTTTTGTTAATATCAACTAAATAAATATAATTCATCTATAAAGGTGCCAAAAAATATTTACTATGTTGCTTTGATCTTTGTGCGCACGGTAGACCTTTGCATGCGCCTTTGACTAAAGCTGGGTCTACGGCGCTTGCGGCATAGTTCTAATTCAACGGCAAAAGCTCAGCGAATAGGCTATGAGGTAAGTGTTATTGCACCGTGCTACCTTGCACCCATGACAATAAGTAAACCCAGTTTTTAACAATAGCATCATGAATATAAAGTTACTGGAAAATGATTTGGGGTTTAAACTGGTGGTTGGCAATCTTTATAACACAGGTACCTCAATGTGGGGTGTATCGGCATTGGATGATTCTAATTCTTGCTTACAAACCAGGTAGTCATCTGTTAAAGTGTCAGGTATATATAGTATAAAGAAAGCGCTGCCTGGTGGCTATAAGGAACTGTCGTACCCACCCCTAGGCTTTATATTACAATATGCTATTGTGATTAACTGCAGTAAGTTACTTAGTAATGTTACAATTTGGGCATATGTGGGGCAGTTTGATCATAGGTTAAAGTAGCATTGGGTGCGATTAGAATATCACAATGTATTGGCGGCTTAGATTGCAATCGATTGAGCAACTATTGATTGAGCGTAGCCCAATGGCAACCGTTATGACGACCTTGGCGCTGTATTTGCAAAAGTGATGTAAAACATTTCATTATGAGTGTATTATCAAAACATTATTCAACTTTATACAACTTTATTTTTACAAAATACAATGCAGATACGAATTATATAGATATTTTGTCTCCTATTGTCTATCCTTGTCTATCCTTGGGAATCTTTTCGATAGGCTGGCGTTCCACCCTATTGGATGCATAAGGAAGCATTTTTCTTTATCCAATTAGTATTTTGCTCCTGTTCATTCCAATGTTAGAGACGGCAAAGCTGATGTCGTGGATGTTGGTGCTGTAGTTGTTTAATGGTTTGATGAGGTTGTTAAAGTTGATTATATTGTTGATATTGTTGATGTTGTCGTTGTTGATACTGTTGATGCTGTAAATTCACATCATTCATTTCTTATGGTAGTAATTGAGGCGGTTAAATTTTTACTTTATAACTTACAATTAAGTATATATCCCATCTGAATATCTGCCAACAGTTTTATAAACCCCATCTCCTGGATTATTTCTATAAAATCATCCAAATCTTCGGGTAATACTAACACAGCAGTACAGTGCTGTATTGCTTCCTCGTAGTACTGGCACATAAGACATTTTTCTCCTTCTATCAAAAACCGTTGCCCGCATTCCGCCTTTTTACTCGTAGAGCATTGCGAAATCTTCGAATAACTTTCCCAAAGTTTTTATACGTATTTGTTTATTGCCTCTTTAAAACTGTATAATCGATAAATTATAACTTTTACGCGAACAGTCCTTTTATGTGAGCTACTCTTGTTCGGATATGCCCCGATTGTGCCCGATTTGTGTTACGCTTATTCTATTATACCACCCTCCTCTTTTAATTCTTCTATTATAGATACTCTTCTAGCGCCAGAATAACCGCTATTATTTAAGATTATGTCACTGTTTTCTGGATCAATTTCCTACACACTTTTTCCCCAAGTTATGCGTATCAGATTGGGGATTATACTTTCCTCCATAAACTGAAGTGTATATATATCTTCGTCTTCAGTTTTAATCAACACGTTCGCATACTAACGATGTACAGGCTCCTCGTTAACTGGTAACTTAATCTTTTTTTAGAAGTTTGCCTCTGTTTTCAACTTTAATTTCCTTTATAGGTTTTAGTATTTTTCCGCTATTCCTTGTGACTGGGAAGCGGTGATTTGCAAAGGCTCAAGCAATTGTTTATGAGCTTCTTTGAATTCTGGTTGTGAAGTAGTGTATCCTTTTTTGCGTTCCACAAACTTTTTTCGTGCGGTATCCTGCATAAAATGAAGCTTATGTTTACTTGCAATAAAATCTTTAACGTCCGTCATCATAAAACTTGGGATTGGGGTTAACCATTAACGGCTTCTTCTATATTTATATACTCATCGAAATTTTTTCTATACCGCCCCTTACCCAAATCAAAATCTTTTACAATAGTAATAAAACTATGTTTCGAGTCACCACCATTCCAGCATCGCTGACAAATTTCTTTAATCTTTATAAAGGGCATATCACTGCCAACATGATTTAGAAAGTTATGCCAAAGATGTGCATCATCCTGCTTCCATATTGAAATAACATTAGCGTTATCTCTAAGCCCGTCCTTTACTGTGCTGGCATACGTTTGACATAAGTAAAAGGATCAATAGTCTTATGTCTACCAAAAGAGAAAAACTGGGCGATCTTGTTTTGTTCGTTTGCATGAATATCATCAAAGACAATAATTGAATCTTCTTTTGCATCCTCTGGCCTAATCAATCCCTCATAGTTCCCAAATTCGTAGTAACCAATATCTGTCTTTAAGGGTTCAAATACACTTCTTAACAGTTCATACTTTAGCTGATATAAACTTTTAGAAAACACATAGACGTTTTGGAATCTAAGTCCATTTTCATGTAAAATGAGAGATATTAGAGCAGCGTTAGTTTTTCCATAACTCGATGGTCCAGCGAATATTGCCCTTATATTGGATGGGAACAAAGATCCATGTTTACCAACTTCCTTTGCACCAGAAGTGGTATATGTATCAAAGTTTTGTATAGGTATTTTAACTTCTTGTTTTGCAGCTCCAATTTCCGGGATATTTAATTTTCTACTTTTATTTCGAGCACCAAGTTTATAGAGGTGATCACGTAGCGTTGTTCTGGGTACATTGTACAACCTACTAGCTTTAAGCGTATTTAACACACCTTGCCGAATTTCACTAATCGCTTTCTCTAAAGATTGTTTGGTGTACATTTTTCAAATATACAGCTAAGACTGATTCAAAAATTTCAAAAAGCAGTCTTTTATACTAAATGGCCCATCCGTCCGCCCGCCCGCCCCTCGATACGTCCGTCCGCCCGCCCGCCTGCGCATACGGGACGTTACGCTACTGCCAACAAGTACATGAGGGAAGAGTACGATCCTACCACCCCGTCCAAGTATTTGGTCTACCACGATGCCAATAATTTTTCCCCATACCTATGTTATGTAATTTTAAGTTGATTTTTAATAACCCCGTAGCATATGTTAACTCGATTTGAAATTTTTTAAAAATTATTTTAAACCGCAAAATGCCGAATGGGGCACCCGCAAAGCTGATAAATATAATGAAGAATTCATATGAGTCATGAGGGTCGTTAAAAAATTTTCTAGACCGCAAAATGCCGAATGGGGCACCTGCAAAGCTGATAAACATAATGAAAAATTCAAATGAATCCTGAGGATCGTTAAAAGATTTTTTTAGACCGCAAAATGCCGAATGGTGCACCCCAAGGCTAATAAACGTAATGAAGAATTTAAATGAGTAATGAGAATCGTCATAAGGCCCCCCCTCAACAACCGCCAACTAGTAGGCAGGGTGGGTTCGATCAAGTGAGGATCAAAGTGTGCTAGAAGGAGAGGCTAATAAACTTAATGAAGAATTCAAATGAGTCATGAGGATCGTTATAAGCCCCCTCAACAACCGCCAACTACTAGGCAGGGTGGGGGGATCGATCGAGTGGGGATCGAAGTGTGCTAGAAGGTAAAGCTAGTAAACGTAATGAAGAATTCAAATGAGTCATGAGGATCTTTATAAGGCCCCCCCTCAACAACCGCCAACTAGTAGTCAGGGTGGGGGATCGATCGAGTAAAGAGCCAAGTGTGCTAGAAGAAGCAGGGTGGGGGAATCGATCAAGTTAGGACCGAAGTGTGCTAGAAGGAAAGGCTTATAAACGTAATGAAGAATTTAAATGAGTCATGAGGATCGTCATAAGGCCCCCCTCCCTCTCAACAACCGACAACTAGTAGGCAGAGAGGAGGGGAAGGCGGGGGGGCGGTGGTAAGTAAGTAAGTAAGTAAGAAACGAAGTGTACCAGAAGCGTCATGAGGATCGTCAGAATATACAAAGCACGCCCCCCTTAACAACCGCCAACTAGTAAGCAGGATGGGGGGATCGGTCGAGTGAGGATCGAAGTGGGTCACAAGGAAGGTATACCCTCTACTTCATTTGTCTGCCTAACCGAACTATGCCACATGCATGCTCGATGTTGTTATCATTTGTGGCCATAGATAATCGTCCGGCTCCTTCCTCATGTGTAACACTTGTGCTCTCATCATTGAATTTTTCAAACCCTTTGTAGACATTCCATTGCAGAAGCACTATTATTCCTGTATTGTGTCGAAAGTCTTTGAAGGATTGCAGCCCCTGGTACACCTTCTAACCACAAAAACCAGATCACTGCTCGTTGTCTCTCTTTGGTGCAAACTTCTGATGGAGCGGCGTTGATCTATCTCTCAACAAAATGAAGATAAGTGGAGGAATTAAGATAGAAATTTCATAGGACCACAACAACATAACTATAAAATAAACAAGGACAGAGTCAGTAGGAACAATGTAAGAAGAGTTATTTCAATACTGCAGATAATTTGTGACTCACTCTCGTAGTATTAATTTTCTTCTCTCATACAAGGAAATGATGTTTTTGATTTGCAGTATCGAAATTTTTTTATTAAATGGGTATGAAATGATGATGCAACACGTTTGCTTGTTTGTTGCATAATGTTATATATTTAATCTTTATTTTATTGAAATTTAATTTCATTATTAATGCTTACTTCAAATTTTTTTTTGTAGAAGCCAAACTACACTCTCAGGTTTACTCTTGCTGGACATAGAAAAGCAATATCAGCAGTAAAATTTAGTCCCGATGGAGAATGGTTAGCAAGCTCATGTAAGTTATCAAATTATATTTATTTAATTTAATAGATTGAATGCTGTAGTGATGTACTATAATCAAACGGCATGTGTTGCTGGCTGCTGCCAAGCAGTAATTCTTTGTCTTTTGTGCAGACCAGTAAATTTTGCACTTATTAATACACCGAGTTGTGTATAATTCAATAACTTGGTTGTTTTGCAGAGACAAATGTGCCAGTCTGACGAAATGTAACAACAGCGAAACCGGACATTGACTTTTCTCTTTCCAAAATAACCAACAATTTATATTAATTTTCATTCACTATTCTCGAATCACATTCCTAATGTCAGACAAATCATTACTATTTAGATAGATACATATTAATTTCTGATGACCAACTTCCTTATTTAGGCAGTAGTACTTTCTTAGAAAGTTCTCCAGTGTTAAGTAGGGAATCGGTTATTTAATTATTTTTATCTTGTCTTTTGACTAATTATTAAAATTTTTTCTAGCAATGTCATCTATACTATCATGTCGGATACTTAAAAAAGTCACCAGTAGTTAGTTGTTTACATTTTAGTATAGAGGGTGCATGAGATACATTTTGCACTTATTAATACACTATGAGTTAATAAACTTTAAGTTGTGTATAATTCAATTACTTGGGTGGTTGTTTTGCTAAAAGAAATGCGCCAGTCTGACAAGCTGCAACAACAGCGAAACGAATTATCGGCTTATCTTTTTCAAAAATAACCAACAATTTATATTAATTTTTGTTTACTATACTCGAATCATTTTCCCAATGTCAGACAAAATTATTCACCAGTAAATGTATAATTGGTTTTGGTCTATCGCGGACAATATATAAACTATACAAAAAACTACTTCTAATTTTAGGTAACTGTATTAATTACCGTCGTTCAAGTAACACGTACTATTAGCAAGCATATAAAAATGAGCCAAATCTTATTAACAAATAAGTGTAGTGTATGTACAGATGTGGTGGTTCCCGATAAAGAAATTTTCTGTGACTTTTGCAAGGAATTCGTGCACTCCACATGTAACGGGTTATCAAGAAACGCGAAGTAGCATAGGTTAAAGCTAAGTATCGAAAGTTACAATACTATTGTGCTAATTGTATGGATGTAAAATTTCAATTGGTAAGTATTACTGACCTAAGACATATTTTTTTGGATTTACAAACCGAAATCAAGAAATTAAAGAAAGAAACTGCTAAAGTATCATCCTCTCACAACAAAGAGATTCGGCTATATTCCTTTGAAGACGGTATAATGGAAATACAAGAGCAAATAGAGTGTGAATCAAACATAATTCTTCTTAATTTGAGTGAATCGAATGCATCTAATCTTAAAGATAGAACATTGGCAGATAGGCAAGATATTCAATCAGTTCTGGGTAATATAGCTGATATCGATATTCCCGAATTAAACGTTTCTGGTTTGAATAAAGTTGTTCTTGGAAAAACCTGCCTTTAAAAAAGATGATACTCAAAGGATGATGTGCTCAACATTTTGCGGAACAAAAAGATCTTAAACATTTCAAGCAATATCTTTATATCAGCAGATCAAACGTTATTGTAAGGAAACCACCTAAGATGATTAAAAACATAGCTTCAGCAGTTAGTTAATACAGGAATTACTAACAAAACGATAAAATGCGTGAAAGGCATTTCTGGAATCGTTGACATAAGCTCGAACACAGCTTTAAAAAACTGAAAATGGACTCGGATTCATCAGTATATTACCAGAATGTTCGAGGAATGTGTACAAAGGTAAAAGACTTTTATTTAATCATTTTTTGGAATCTTATGATGTTATTGTAATTATCGAGTAGTCATGGTTAATGGATTCTATTAGAATCAATGAATTTATTGACGAAAGGTATTTTGTATTTAGAAAACATTGTTGTGAATTATTTAATAATAAAACAATAGTTGGTTGTATATTGGTTATCATTAAGAAAACAGTTCAGTGCGTTTTATGGAAATCAGCCTTAGTAACAGAGAAGAGTTGTGATTATCGATAAAGATCAGTAATTTAGAGTTTATTATTTGTACCGTTTATTTCCCATCGAAATTGATCATCTCATTTATTGTACAATTTCTTATTGCGGTCTAAGACAGTTCAACAATATTACCAATCACAATGGCGTCATTCATGATCCCGCTTTTTCTAATATACAGGATAGTATTAGTTTCATGTCATTAAATTGAGGAGGTGATAAAAATTGAGTGACTAAACAAAAAACCTATAAGGGATTTTACTCTTGAAGCGATTTTTAAATGCCCGACGTAGATCAGCTTAAGTAAAAGTTTTAGGATTACTGTTTTGTTACATATTTATAAAAAATATTCACCTATACCAGTATTAATCCTGAATCACATCACTCACATTAATTGATTTTACAACAAGTGTTCAAAGTGATCACTGTTTTCACGCAATTCACCAAACTGCATATGCTACAAAATATCTTATTACCTACAACTTAGTATAATTACAATTAAGTCAACACTATGTTTAAGTGTATTACCAAAGCAGGTAGTGGAGCTGCATTCTGTTCAATGTTAGTAATACCTAAAAGGTGAATCACACTTGCAAAACATTTAAAATGCTCAGTGAAAAATTATAGTCAACTTAAAGTTGAACCTCTGGACTACGGAGTTAGAAACCTAATATAGTCGACCAAATCAGTGCAGTGAAATTTTATTTTTTGTTTTGATTATCATCAGAAGTTTCATATGTCTAAAAAAATTTTTAAGCGGACTTTAAGTAGAAGCTAAAGTGCTTTTGATTATTTCGTTTTACAGCTTATATACATGGTATTTCAGTTGTGTTTGCAGAATGTCACAACTTTGTCGGTCGGCTCTTCAGGATGATGTTATTAATTTATTATGTATTTGAATCGCGACCTAGCTAACATTACAATGGTCCTATGACAGTTTGGCACTTTTTATGTGACCGTTTATAGCTTAATCATTTGTTTTAGACCACAAGTTGTTTAACAATCTTTGTTTTTCTTATTGGCCTCTACACCCCTGTTGACTTTGCAACACAATGTAATTATATTTTAAGTCTATTTATTTCAGCAAATGTTAAAGCGTTAGTGTGATGTCGTCGCACTCGTAAATTCTTATCTTTTCCCATAAATATTAGCTACGTGAGGTCTCCTGCTCCCTGCTGTCTGTACTGGAGAGTTTTGGTTTCAAGCTGATCGAGAACAAACGCTTGTTTGCTTAACGATAGGGCGTTCGATATCGATTAACCAGTTCGTGTGCACGAGGCATTAACAATGCTTTAAATAATAAGATTAATGTTTGTAGTAAAAAGGTTTAAGTTAAACGTGTATCATAATTTGTAACTGTGTTATGTAAAGAATTAATATATGGTCTTATCGAAGGTTGTGTTGTGTTGTGTTAATGTTTATTTACTACACCAGCACAAAAAATGGAAACAGGAAACGTCGTCTTTCAAGGACACCACGGATGCACAATCCCTTTTAAATTAATAACATAAAATTGATGCCACCCTATATGCTTATACTTACCGCAGCTGGACCACTGCTACATATTGACTTTCATCACCTTCCAATGCTACCGTACCTGTATGTCAAAAGCGTAACGTAACTCTCGAACTATCATGATTATTACTTAGACTTCAGCAGTACCAATTTTATCAGTTCAGAAGCTAATCTTGTAGAAATTAACCGGGATTTGTGTATTTCCAACAGCAATTTGGATTCATGTGTGTTTTTTATAATACCCTTACTAGACAATTGATGTATATGTTCTTAAGAAAAATGTTTTATAAGTACTTACCCCAAATTGATTATTTCATACATTATAAATTTAATTAATGAAAAGAAAGCTACACATAAGAAACTCAAACAGTATAACACAAATGTGATTATAACGAATTTAAAGGATGAAGGACATTGTGCAAGAAAACCGTTCGTACTACATAGTCTGAGTATTTATTTCAATAGAAAACGATGTTGTTGCAGACTTAAATAATTTCTTGAAATTTGCCAAGGCCTGTAGAAAAGAAGCTAAGACTACCAAATACCATGTTTTATGGTTTTTCGTGTGCACAGGATGGAACGGCAATTGTGGTCTTGTTTAGTGAGCACTTTCAATCTGTTTACAAAGGTGGCACCCTGAATAAAAACAAGGTTTCACTAAAATTAGTTTTGACACTCGATTAGATATTAGCTCATTTAATATTGCTAGTGATCAGATATTGTAATGTCTCGATGACTTGAGCATTTCCAAAGAGACCACTCTGGATGGAATGCCTCTTGTGTTTTGCGCAATTATTCAGTTGAATTTGCCGAACCATTGTTAATATTGTATAATCTATCTTTGTATATCGGAAAGTTTGTTTCAGTTTGAACATATACTTTTGTTGTTCCAATATTTAAAAATGACGACCGTTGTGATGTGAAAAACAACAGTCTCATAGGTATTTAGTCTCGTATACCAAACGTATTAGATAAACTGATAGTGCAATATTACAAAAAATGTTTAGAAATATTATTAACAATCAGCATAGATTCTACCCGAACCGATCCACAGCTACTAATTTGTTTCTGTATGTTAATTATATTAATTACATTAATCACATCAGTGACTCGTTGGAATAGATGTTGTTGATGCGATTTGCACCAGTTTCAGTAAAGCGTTAAATCTTGTGGTTCCATGCCAAACTGGAAGGCTATGGTGTAATAGGTCAGCTACTATCGTGGGTAACATTGTTTGTGAGTGACCATATACAATTAGTTAAAATTAATGAATATTGTGTAACGTCCGGAGTGCCGCAAAGATCACATACAAGACCAATCTTATTTAATATTTATGTTAATGATATTGCAAAATGTCAATATACATTATGTTTAGCAGAGACCACAATAATATCGCTACCACATACTATGTTAACTATATGGCACTAGAATCTGTAAATGTTATTAGGGATTTAGAAGTTATGTGACGAATAGTAATTTGTCTTTTGTTATTCATGTAAAGTTTATTATGGGAAAAGCTTTTTAGAATGTCAGGTTTTATAAAGACTTCTCCGATTACCAATTTAAGATATTTTACAATATTGTATATAGGATTTCTACATTCACGGCTAGACTATAATTTGTTATGTACAGTTTTGGATGTAGCCCGTAATCCACAGAACAACTTTGTGAAGTAGCCCACTAAAATTCACTTTCAAGAAAGTACCAAAAATCTTGTCTCTACTAACTAAAATAGTTGCCGACTAACTTAGTGGGGCGGGTAGTGTGTTTGAAGAGGGTCCTAGAATGTTATTGCGTGTGAAACACGTCTCAATCGGGAAGTATCTTGTACGCCACATAATTTCAAAGTACATGGGTTTCTAGGGAAAGCCCCAGAAAGAATAACAAGAGGATGCCAAAACCTAAGATCAGGAAAGTGATTCTGGCCTAAAATTTACATGAATAATCGTTATGTATACTATTGTTGAAACAAACATAAAAATATGTTAACCATTAGAACACTAATATACTTATTTAAACCATCTAACAGAAGGTTAAAATCAATTGTTAACCTGAATTTTAATCACACCTCCAGATAATTGCAAAACTGGAACTATTACTTTCACATTAACTATGAAAAACAAATGTAGGACTGTTATACAATTATGTTTTCATTACAAATACATATAAACATTCTTAAATAAAAATTAAAAACCAAATGTATCACAAATTACTGAACTTCTGGAAAACATTTTTGGACAACAAAATTCCTATCTAAATTTTTAACCTAATAACAAGTACATACTGTGGGTCCGTTTAAAATTTTCATGCAATTAATTAAAGATGTTCATTCATTTACAGTAGCTGTAGGTTTCTTCAGATATTTTAATAATAAATACCCGATGAGTGACTTTGTAACAATTTTTTTCAACCCTAAAGAAGCTTTCATATTCATGGCGTATTTTAATCTTAGATGGACACAACAAACAATCAGTTATTTCCTTTTATTTCTTATTGTAAGGTTAAATTCCATACTTTATTGTAATAACAAGTTATATGTTTTAGGTTCATTGCATTAATTCAATATCTTGTTGTCAAAACTTTAAGGTAATTGCTTAATAGAGCCGTTGAATATTTGATATTGAGGGTAAATACTTTATTATTCTCAAATATTTCAAGGTTTTGAAGTTATTTTATAAACACCACTGGTGGTTTGTCCTAGGTCTGTTAAATATGTTTTTGTTTACATAGTTTCCTGTCGATAGTGTTTTCCGAGACGAATCTTCCTTATGAACCGCCTTGATAGTTTTGTCACTCATTCCATTTTCCGAGATACTCGAAGTTGAGTCGTTGATGTGCAAATATAAATTGAGGGAATCCTAATACAGTCTATCCGTTTAGAGATATTGGTCTGAAGCAGCATGATTTGTTAGACGCAAATGTACCATTGATGCCAATAAACTTTTATGGCTCCATCTAGTTAGTAACCTGCAGCATAGCAGAGTTGTTTTATCAGGGTAATTATCCCCAACTTGTTATTAAAGGTGAGTGATTCATTCTGTTGCTAAATTCGCCAAAGAATTTATAAAAAATTGGTTGTATTAAACAACTTCCCTTAAGGATTGAGACGTCAACACGCTCGTTAAACCAACTAGATGTAAAAGTACTATCTATTCAGTTCATGTGGTTTTTTGTAAAACATTAATTATAATTAACATTCCAATTCTTTAGTTTCAGAATTTTGTTAAAAGAAAAATAACTTAAGGAAATTCCAGTTCAAAATTTGTAACAATGAGAGCTTTCTTTTGTCCACCTCATTGGTCAGAGGCTGAACTAAAGAAGTGTTTTAAAAGATTTCTTTTGTGTAATGATTTGCAAAAAATTTGTCTTGTTTAAAAGTAGAAAATCCGTTCAATATGCCTATTCTATAATTTCAAATTTAGCTAACTTATTTTACGGAAAAATCTGAAAGTAAATATGTAAATGGTATGTCATAGCTGACAAGTCATAATTGATTTAACAAATTTGTAAATGCGTAAACTATTTAAAAATTCTGGTTGACTACTGTAAGCGCCATAAACCTGTAATGATATTCGGATTGAATATAAATTTTTTAGTGTTACTAAGATAAAAAAATATTTATTTATCTAAAATGAAATAGACGTGTTATTTCGTAGACAATTTTTTGCGTCTTATTTTATAAGTAAAAGGCAATAGGTTGATTGAAGTCAAGAGATTATTCTAATAATTCGCATTAATTAAAAGTTGAAGCAATTAAGTTGTTGGCTTGATACGTTCCATGATTAAAACCTGGAATCATAAAGTTCCCAAATCTAGATCAAAATTTTTACCATGTTCCATAAACTTTATGTTAAAAATGTTGTATTTTATATGTAATTTGTATGTTTATTATAAGAAAGTATTAATAAGTACATAGGTACTATCTGTGTTATGTGAATTCTTCCATTTATGGAATGCCAAAATTGTGGCCATGACCTGCTTAAAAGGTATCCGTTCTCGTGGACTCCCATTAACATCTTATGCATCCCCTATTTTTGTTTTCACTGACATGGACACGCTACAGTTCGGAGTCGACCCCTAGAGGCCGATATACATCACTTTGGAATTTTCTAGGCTAGATCATTATAATTAGAGCAATTTCTGCCACTTTTGGGGTCGGATGATTGATGATTGAAAATGATTCATTTGAATCGTCTGCATTGTACTCTGACTTATTATCAGCCTTCACTGACCGATAATTATCTACATATATTTCGAGGAATTTTTAAATCCTGCACATGTTTTGTTTTTGATTTCCTGTTCAAAGACAGGTGGCGTTTCACAGGCACTTTTACAAACTATATTTGTTCTTATTATTAATCTTATTGCTCGTTTTTCTTAATGTTGCACTACGTTTATGAACACTTTGTTACGGTATTCTGTGCAGACGAATGAAAGTAATAAAGTAAGTAAAGAAATTTGCCCACACCGAATATCGCAACAAAACAGAAGGGTAGAATAAAAAAGAACTGTATGCCATATTAACTCGAAACGTCGTAGAGTGGGGTGGGTCACACAGAACAAAAAATTGGAAACCTCAGTAAGTAGATTATTTACAAACTGTTAGTTAACAAACATAGTATCCAAAGGCATATTTACAAAAATCAAATCGAACATTTATGTAATCATTCTGTTAAAACATGATGGGAACAAAAGCGTCAACTCGCATATAATACCACTTAACTTCAAAATATACATTTAAGCAAATACAAATTAGGAATTATTTCCCAGTCATGTAAAATCTTAAAATCTAAATTACACATACAAGTATACTTACATGTTTCCAGCCCTAAATAAATACAAGAAGAAAATAAGGCATAATATGTACAGCATTAGAATGCTGTTTATGTGCTCCTTGAAGTGCACTTGCTAAAAGTAATAACGTAACCATAAACATGAACATAACCCTAAACTGAAGCGAACCAAGTGTTAAACTTAATCTAGATTATAAATAGTAAACAATTGGGGACGTTAGCGTTTTGTAACTCTTAGGCTACAGTAAGCAAAATTGCTTTAACGCGAACTTCGGTTTATATTAATTGTCACTTGAAAACAATCACGTAATCACTTGTGCACTATCATGTGAAAGTAAATTTTTAGCACTGCAGTCTGTAATTTATTGTGCCATAACCATGAGTAAGAAAGTTAAACTATAGCACTAAAGAAACAAAAAGTCACTAGACTTCATAGAAGCATAAAAAAAGCAGAATATCATACCTTAAGAAGAGTTGCTGCCTTTTTCTGGTTCCATTGTAGCAGATCTGGAAGTTTGTTGCTGGACTGGAGACTTCTAGGAAACAAGTTCACTTGACTAAGTTAGATTCATAAAACTAAAGTAAAACAAGCCTTTTAAAAGAACGCGTCTTAAGTAGCACCACTCCTTTACAGTCTCTTTATGGGAAAGGACACTGTATAGAATAGAACTCCTGTCTAAGCTCAGCCCGTATTTATAGAGAGAGAAAACAGCAGGAGGTAACGTATTTTTCTTTAAAAATATTTCCCATCGACAAAAATAACACCTGCAAGATATAATAGCAAAGTATTTTTAGAACCTCACCTGTCTAGAACACTCTGGTCAACAAGCTCAGTTAAAGAAAGCAGCTGGCCTCAATATAACATGACTTCCATGAATTTGTCCGTGTTAGAAAACAATGTTTGTTCCTTCTGTTAGATATGCTTGCAACCTGCCTTGCAGCATTATGGAGTAAAGTATATGACATGTTGTCTATTTTAGATTTACCGTTTTGAATTATGCCACCGATAACCAATAATTAGTGGAAAACTTTATTGCTCGTAAAACTAAGTTCGTGAACACCCATGCCATAACGAAATACCATGTTTATAGAAGTTCTTCATAACGAATCTTTTAAAGAAAACCATTAAAAGCATTAATCGAGGCGATGCGGGTGTTCAACTTATTTCAGAGAATTTATAACGTGAGACTTTTTAACCAAAGCAAATTGACAGAATAATTTCTAGATATTTATCGTTGTACTAAGCACTTAATGAAATTTTATAGGACACTTAAATAAGTACTCATTTCAATTGAAAGGTAGTCAAACTTGTTAAATCACTTAATGAGTGGGAAGTTGTTTAAGTTATAAATTTTATAAAGCATCTCTAAATAAACGTAAAAATAAGATAGGTGCAAATTAATATTTATATAAAGGATGCAAAAATCAATCGATATCGGAAATTTATCGTAACAACTTGGATATTTGGAAGCCGTTCAGAAAAACGTTTACGGTACAACTCTTACACAGCTTTTGCATTTTGCATAGCTTCTCCATAACTTAGGGCAATATTCATTAATTCCACATTGATAAAGTCACACATAGTTATTAATTAAGAGCTGATATACCAAACGAATCCTTGCAATTTATTGATGAAATCTAAACTAAACCCATACTCTATTAATAACACTAATTTTAAGTAACCACAATAGTTTACACAGCATTTCGCAGAAACACTATTTTAATTGATGCTCTAAAATATCCAAGCACATCTTTTGTTTGCTTAAGTTAACATAATACAACTGTAAACATTATGGTTTAAGGGGTGTAAAATCAGGCTAATGATATGTGTTGTTTATGATACATGAAGTAAGCCATAAATCTAATTTATCTATTTTCAATGCATTTCTCTGTAGTAATGTAACTTAATATAGTGAATTTAAATTAATACGCCATTTTTTTTCATTATGCATCAACTATAACAGAACTGACCGAGCATCACTTTTTGCATTTGAACACTTAACGCTTGTGCTTCTTTACTGTAACTAAAAGAAAATTATAATGCAAATCTTATTAAACTCTTTTCCAAAATTGGCGTAGAATAGCATGTTTGAGATGTTAATTAAATGGAGGGCATTTTGAATACCTTTAGTAAGCAGTCATTGCATAGCAACATTAATTTAAGTATGTAAGTACACACTTTTGTATAAACATTTGTTAAAAGTTTTTAATGTTTAAAAAATATTTTTTGCATAAATATTACTTTACTTCCCTTTCTAAACATCAATTAAAGTAGATATTCCTATTAAGTTGAGAATCTTATGTGTGATTCAATATTTCATTGGATACAGAGACCTGCTGATTAGAAAAAAATAAAGTTGGTTCCTCACAAGTACACTTTCTGTGGTGTGTTGCCTCTTTACTTTACACATACACGTACAGACATTTTTAAAACTATCGATTTAAATTTTAAGTTGTTGGTTTTTAAGAAATAATTTTTTTATGTGTAAATATCGATCTACTTCTCTTTCATAAGCATCTGTTAAAATATTTCTATAAAGTTGCGAATCACCCTGTATATTAGTATTATGGGAAAGAAAGGCCTTTGTAATATAATTGAATACAAAATTTTTCGGGCCGTATTAAATGTATCTAACATAAGTTGTGCAAGCCTGTTAAAAATTGTATTGGATTTATGATCTTCTGACTCCTTGCTACAGATTTCTTAGTATGGTTGTTGAATTCTACGTAACCTGTTAAACAATAAAAAACTGTATAATGTTAATTTTATTATTGGATTATAGTAATGTTACTCCTTTTACATTAATTAATAGCTTGAATAGTCATGGTTTTACTTTTGTATAGCTGCTGATAAATTGATAAAAATATGGGGTGCCTACGATGGAAAATTTGAAAAGACTATTAGTGGTCATAATCTAGGCATCAGCGATGTTGCATGGTCAAGTGATAGCACACTTCTAGGTAAGACAAACAAAGTTGTATATATCTCAAAAAAATTTGTTTTAGTTTCTGCAAGTGATGATAAAACCTTAAAAATATGGGAATTATCTTATGAAAAATGTTTGGAAACATTAAGAGGTCACAGGGGTTATGTAGTTTGCTGCAATTTTAATCCACAATCGAACTTAATCGTGTCAGGTGCGCTTGATCAATCTGTACGCATATGGGATGTTAGAACTGGCGAATGTATTAAGACAATTGTAGCACATGCTGATCCAATTAGTGCTGTTCATTTCAACAAAGACGGAACTCTTATTGTTAGCAGTAGCTATGATGGCTTATGGTAAGACGGTTTGTAAATTGTAAATATCCATTGATAAACTTTTAGCCGTATATGGGACACTGGATCAGGACAGTGTTTAAAAACTCTAACTGATGGTGATAAACCAGCTGTCTCATTTGTTAAATTTTCTCCAAATGGAAAATATATTCTGTCAGCAACACTTGATAATACCCTGAAGTTGTGGGATTATTCTAAAGGAAACTGTGTAAAGACATACTCAGGTCATAAGAATAAAAGGTATTGTATTTTTGCTCATTTTTCTGTTACTGGTGGTAAATGGATTGTTAGCGGATCAGAAGACGGCTTGGTGTATATTTGGGACATGCAAACTACAGAAATCGTACAGAAATTGCAGGGTCATACAGGTAACCGTTTAAAATGTGCAGATTTCTTTTTACATTATCTTTGCTGTATAGATGTAGTGTTGGGTACCAGTTGTCATCCAACAGATAATGTTATTGCATCTGCAGCTTTAGCAAACGACAAATCCATCAAAATATGGAAAAGCGATTCTTAGTTTAACATTCATAGTTTTACAAATTAATTTATAAGTAACTGCGTTAGCTTAAATCCTATAAAACAATAAAGGAAACGTGTTAGAAATAAGAATGTATTAAATATCATTATAAGAAACTAACTCTTCTTCAAAACAAAATTTATGAGTTCTTTAATTATTTATAGCTTGCAATATTGTTAGTACTAGTAGGTTAAGGATACATAAATTTTATGCATACTGTTGATACTTATTTAATTAAACAACTTATTTCATAAAATTCTTTATTTTTAAAGTTGCAGTATTCCAAGTTTTTAAGCATTTGCTGCGAAATGAATATCTTACATCCTTACATTTGATTTCCCAATACTCTACCCGAAGGTACTACATTGGCCAGGAAGCGAGTTCTTTTACCTCTCATTCGAACGAGGTGTATTTTGTGAAAAATGCTCGCCTAACATTTTTTAAGCGGTCCGTGTTGGGAATGGAACCCCGAACCTTGAGGTTAGTAGTCACATGCAAACCACTAAGCCACGTAGCTGCCGAATATCCTATACTATTAATGAATTCGGTATTGAAGCATTTAGATCAAAACAAATCAGTTTTGATTGCAGTCAATGGCACAGACACAGATTCCAGGTGATGCCAATGGAGCCAGTGGCAGTGAAATAAAATAAACAATAAAATATTTTACATAAAACATTTTGATTAAAATGTTGATTCAGATTTGTATATAATAACGTGTACCGTCTAAAAAATCTGAATAAATTAGAGATATCTTGTTTATCTTGTAATACTTGTTGTGCATTAAATTTATGCTAATGACCTGAATGCATCTACTCTACCATGAAGACGTAACAGTAATAATGTACCATTTAGCTTGCTGTGACAATGGGTGAATTCTACAAAAACAAATAGAAATCTTTTAGGTGTATGCCAACATTAACTGTTTCAATCGGAAAGAGCTGACTTTTTAGCCCAAAAAAGATGTTGAGCACTAACCCATATGAATTTCGGTGTCGGTTAGACGATGGATGGTCTAAAAGACGGTTAAATGATTATTTCTACTGCGCAGGTCGAGGGATGCATGTGTACACTTTTTTTTTCACTTACTAATTTAAATGAAACACAAACAATAAAACTGCAAGATTTCATCTAACCTATATTAGCAAATATGAATATTTCAGTAACTGGGCAAACTGATTAAATTAACTAACACTGTTTGGCCAAATATGCGGGCATCTTAAAGAAAAGGAGCATCTTAAATTTATTCAAGATAATTATCCAACAAATTTGACTGGTATATGTAATTTATTCAAATACAATTGTGGTGCATGTTTCTTAACTAAGTGTTCATCAACATAAAAGTCTGCGTAGAAATAAATTACATGTAAATAATGAAATATACGTCAACAGAATATGTAACATGTAGAAAGCAAACGTTCTATCACTTACAGCTTGTGGATCAAGTGCAGGGCCCAATCAACCTTTTTAAAACTAAAAAGCTTGGGTAGTAGTAATTCATGTATCCAACTTACGTTGATGGAAAGTATTCACTATAGAAATAAACTGTCGTTATGAATTATTGTAAACTGTTTCACCTGCTCGACAAATGTGCTTGTCATTCGACTTAACTCAAGATAAAAGCTTGTCTTGTATGATTTAAATGGATCTGAATGATCTCTTCTATTATGCTATTGTGGTATTTATAAGTTGTATTATTCTAGGGGATTCCCCAATTTCTTTCGTTCATACCATTTGTGCTATTTGAAGTAAACTTAGAGTTGAACTTTAAGGTCTTTCGGTACAGAGAATATATGTAGTCCCACATTTCCTATTTAATATCGAAATCTGCATCATTGGGTGGGTCAGTACATCTTAAATTTTATACTATTTCATGGTTTCTGTCTGTTTGAGTAATTTACAATGATATCTGTTTTTTTCAAATATACTTCCCTATGTTTGGTAATTTATAGAAATATGTCGGTTTTTTAATCTAATTTAAATATCTATGGTGAAGTTTCGCTTTTAATTACGGTTGTAAAAGAATATACTAGGTACTTTCCCTGTTTATTTTTCTATTTGACTTTAGTATTATAATTTAATAGTTTCTTTATAAACTTTAAACCATTCAGCTTCTATAAAATTTTAAAAGTATCTTTGCATAAAGCGCCTTTCATTATCTTAATAATTGAATGCTTTTCTATTTACAAATGTATGCTTAACTAACGCATTAGCATTACATGCTCATTATAAATTTATTGAGGATGAAAAACTAAAATTTAATGATCATCATAGAAAAGTTACAAAAATTAATAATTAAAAACAGACTTTGACATCTAAAAGTATTTGTTGCTGGTGCATATTACATTTAATAAAATCAGGCATTTAACATTTTAAACAATGTACGTGTCATTGTTCAGGTACAATTTCATAACTGGCTCACTTGATATTCATGCTGCCTTAATAATTAAGTTCACTAATGTAATAAATAGCATTCGATTCTACTACAGGTTGTAAGTTACATCCTAGACGAGGGGTGGGCAACAGCTGGCCCACAACGATGTCGAATTCGACCTGATGCATAAATATAGAAAATTTATACGCATCATATTAATAGGAAAGTGGAAAACTGCAAACATTGTATAGTTTCCGGCAATATAAAAGAAGTAAATGATGTCTCTAACATCTACCTATGCAGAAATTTTGTTAAATATATTGTTACGCCTCATTGACTTCACAAGCTTTACTTTAATATTAAGTATAGAGAATTTTTTAATTCTGAAATCGAAAGGCTTATTTCCCATCATTAATTAAGTGGGTTAAAACGCATGAAAATTGTGGTTGTTGAATTTCCATGCTGTTGTAGGTAATGAACTTATAGTTTATTGTGTGATCTGATACAAACATTTTCCCACATTCAAAGAAATGTGCAGTCATTACCTCAACCAATGAGAATGTTTGGCGGTTGGAGGGTTTTGGACTGAGTTCCTGTGAAAGTACGCAAATAATGGTCTACTATTGCCAACAGACTTATTAACCATTAGTGTAGGTTATAATGCAGTGGAGTTACCCCTTTGAATACATTATCTTTCTTCTAAATACCTTACAGGTGCTCTAAACTGTTGTAGGTTTCAACAACTTCACTGTCAATCTGCAGAAACCGCCGCTGACCGAACAAAGACCATATTGTACCCTTAGAACTAAGAGTCGGTTTATAAGGATTAAAAACTATTGGACTTACCTTAAACTACTTCTATAAATAAAGGTAAGTAGTTCTTTGGTTAATTATTGTTCTTTTGTTATTAAAAATTCGTGTAGGATAATGCCCCCATATAATTAAGCTCTAAACTAAAGTATGTTTATCTGTAAACAATGGATAGTTACAATATTCTGATTAAATTGCGTCAATAACGCACTTGCATGCATGCAATACACTTGTCGTAGTAACTGTTCGATCTCAATTCGTTTATTATCAGGAATTGTGACTAGCTAAATTAAGCAAAGCATTCAATACATCAGGTGTTATCTGTGACAAGAGCAGCTTGCAGTTTTTGAAGCAGTAAAGTGTGATTGTACACAGGGTCAAAGTATTTGACTGTATCATTGAAAAATGTTGCAAGATGTTTGATAAGTATGTTTGTGCTTTTTCTAGTTATTATAATTTTATAACATTATAACCCATAAAATGAGCCAATTTAAAAAAAAACAAAATTTTATGCCGAATACCGCATTCTCAATTATAACTGAACATTCAAATATTTAACTACAAATATAGATGATAATGCTGTTAGTTTGTTTGCAATGAACTGATTCCTGTTTTAAGGAGTATAATAAAGACATTTCTCAAATTATAAGTTATTTCACCGCAACAAATGAAAATTGAAACGGAAAAATTCAAATGTGATTTGTGTAAGCAACACAGTACATTGAAAATTCTATCAAATACTGATTGGGCGCTGACGAAAGCTGGTTACATTGTTGCACATAAGGTTGCAAAGCAATGCATTATTTATGACGGAATTTGTGAAGGAATGCCTGATAAATATTGCTGTATTATTTTATCCTGACAAAAAACATCTCTTTTAACTTCTCTCACGAAGAACTCTTAAGAGACAAATTGATAATATTTCAAGTAATTTATGCGATCAATTAAAATTAAAATGTAAGACTGTACTTACCACGCACTAGCTTTAGACGAGTTCACATTGCCGATATGAGTTAATTTGTAATTTATATTTGAAGAATAAACTGTAAATTTGAAATTATGGAGAAATTACCGTTTGCATATCGTATGAAAGACAGGACTGGCAAAGATTTTTTTAGTAGTGCTGCAAAAAATTTTGGACAAACATTGTAGTGGGACAAAATTGTTAGTATCACAACCAACGGGTGTTCTTCTTTAGAGGAAAAAATATTAGACTATTAAAACACATAATTTGATGAACTAAAGAATTTTTTACGAAAAGGACTACTTTTTTTACATCATTTTTATACATTCAGAAATCTTGTGCAAAAGAGTTATAAAACTGAAGCATATTATTATCAGTTGTAATGAAAGTAGTCAATTGCAAAAGAGGAGGTTTTTTTAAGTTTGGGAGACAGGAATGTATAATAAAATGTGTTATTTATTGTTGTTTGTTAATGTGGTGCAACACATTCGAAAGTTTGGTTCATTTGGAATGGACACATCTGATATTGGCCCTTGACGTGAAGAGCACAATTTAAATGCTGCCAATAAGATTTTGCTACAAGTCACAAATAAGTATACATGACAATTTGCACGTCAGGTAGAACTATCACAATTTGTAGTGGAGAACTCGAAAAGAGCAACGTTTTCACTGACATTCAACAATGGTAAGCATTGAAAGAGGAAGATTTACCTGGTGTTATTTTTGTGATTGAGTTCCTTGTAAATAAGGTGAAACCAAAATTTTTTATCCAATATTTAACTACAGATAAAGATGGTTTTACCAAAAATGGTATTTACAATACTTATAATACATGCTAGGATAGACCTTATTTGTTACTTTCGAATTTTTTTTTCAGGACGCTAATTAAGGGCGTGTTCCTCAATACTGGCTTTTTATTACACTTCTAACTGCTTTAAAACTTTTATTTCCACTTGCTACAATACTTACTGTGCTATATTCTCAATAATTTGTTGCCAAATTAATAAAATTTCCTCTGAAGTTTAAAAATAAACATAATTCATTCATTAAAATTACACATAATCACTACTTATACTGTGCGAAAGTTGATTTTCAATATAACCTATACATTACATTTAATTTTGTATTCAGCACGATTTATTGTACCACTTGGAAACTACACTTTCATTAACTTTTCAATTTATTTTCTAATATATATATATATATATATATATATATATATATATTATATTACAATTTAGTGATAGAATAATAATTATGGTTAGATTGAGTACAAAACCCACAGACACTGTTTTAGTTCAGGTTTACATGCCAACAACTCAGTACGAGGATGAGAAAGTAGAAAAGGTATACGAGGATATAAATAGTATAGTGAGAAAAGTAAAAGGAGATGAGAATTTAATAGTTATGGGCGATTTTAATGCGTCAGTGGGAGAAGGTAGTGAGGGAAAAATGGTAGGAAAATTTGGGTATGGCAGACGAAATAATAGAGGAGAAAAATTAGTTGAGTTTTGCCAGGAACATAGATTAGTAACTGTAAACACCTTATTCGAACAACATGTTAGGAGCAGATATACCTGGAAAGCGCCAGGTGATAGGGCTAGATACCAAATAGATTATATTTTAGTTAAACAAAGATTTAGAAACCAAGTTAAAACTGTCGTAGTTATCCAGGGGCTGACATAGATAGCGATCATAACTTAGTTAAAATGAAGTGTAAACTAAAATTCAAAAAATTGAGAAAGGTTAAAAGAGAGGGATGAGATCTAGGTAAGCTTAATAATAGTAGGGTAAAAGAGGAATATAAACAAGTATTAGATAATAAGAGCAAAGAGATAGCTGTAGGAGGGAACGTAGAAAATAGATGGAAAGAAATAAAACTGACTGTACATGATACAGCAACACAGACTATAGGTAAGAAAAAAATAGAAGCGAGAAAACCGTGGGTAACAAAGGAGATATTAGATTTAATAGAGAATAGAAGAAAGCTTAAACCTTTCAGAGAAGTGGATAGTGAAAGTAAGCAAAAATATAATAGAGTTAGAAATAAGATAGTACATGAGTGTAGAAAAGCTAGAAATAAATGGATGGAGGAGAATTGTAAGGAATACAAGATGATTTGAGAGTAGGTAAGACAGACAGGGCTTACAGGGCAGTTAAAAAGTTTTTTGGGGAAGATAGGAAAAAATATAATGGTATTAGAGACAAGAATAATGAGCTTCTAATAAATAAAGTTGAGGTAGCAGATAGATGGAAAAGATATTTAGAAGATTTATATAAGGGAGACGATATGGATGAGTTAGAAAACGACCAAGAAGAGGATGTAGAAATAGGGTTCTCAATATTAAGAGAGGAATTTGATAGAGCTGTTCGGAATCTTAAAATAAATAAAGCGCCAGGGATAGACGATATTCCCGCAGAATTAATAAAATATGCAAGTAAGAAAATTTAGATAGATTATATGAACTAGTAAAAGTAATATATGACACAGGTGAGGTTCCAATAGATCTCGAAAAAAATATTATTATCCCAATCCCAAAAAAGTCAGGAGCTGATAGGTGTGAGAATTTTAGAACGGTTAGTTTAACTTCTCATGCTTCCAAAATACTAACAATAATAATTAAAAATAAAGTAGAAGCTTTGACTGAGAATTATTTAGGCGAAGACCAATATGGTTTTCGTAAAGACAGAGGGACTAGAGAACCGATACTAATGATTAGGGTAATTATCGAAAAAGGTTACAAAAATAAAAAGACTCATTTCGCGTTTGTAGATTTAGAAAAAGCATTTGATAGGGTTAATTGGATTGTTATGTTCAGGGTTTTGCAAAAATAGGAATCTCTCATAGGGATAGAAAATTATTTACAGTCTATATAAAAACCAAAGCGTAGTAATTATATTTGATGAAATAGAAAAGGAAGCTAAGATTAGAAATGGTGTTAGACAGGGTTGTATACTGTCTCCCTTGATTTTTAATGTTTATATTGAGGAAGCTTTAAACTTAGCTAGAGAGAGAAAAGAAATAGGTATTAGTGTACAGGGACAGAAAATAAACATGTTACGTTTTGCAGATGATATAGCCATTATAGCAGAGTCTAGAAAAGAGTTAGGAGAGTTTTTAAATATTTTAGATAAGATACTAGGGAGTAACTATAGTATGAGAATTAACTCAGTAAAGACAAAGATAATGACAAGTGAGTTACAGCCTAGTTCTAAACCAAAACTAAAAATAGGTAATACCGAGTTAGAGGAGGTAGATGAATTTTGCTATTTAGGTAGTATAATTACAAAAGATGGACGTAGCGGAAGGGATATAGTAGCTAGAATAGCTCAAGCTAGAAAAATGTTTTTAAAAAAGAAAAACTTACTAATAGCTAATAGTATTAGTTTAGATAATAGAAAAAGTTTCTTAAAGTCGTACGTATGGAGCGTTCTACTATACGGTAGTGAGACTTAGACAATTTAAGAAGTAGATAAGAAAAAGATAAAAGCTTCTGAAACTTGGTGTTATAGGAGAATGTTAAAGATTAGTTGGACAGATAGAGTAACAAACGAGGAAGTTTATAGAAGGATAGGTGAGGATCCCTATATGTGGAAACAATTGAAAGTCAGGAGAGAGAGAATGATAGGGCACCAGTTAAGACATAAGGGACTATTTAGTAAAGTCTTAGATTATAGACTACCAAATAAAAATAGAGTTGGAAGGCCTAGACAAAGCTATATTAGTCAAATTATTAGAGATGTAGGTTGTGAAGGGTATGTAGATTTTTTTAGACTAGCTCAGAATAGAAAACAATTTAGAGCTGCGTCAAACCGACTTTAAGTAAGTTCGAAAACAAAACAAAAAGAAAAATAAAAATCAGTTAACTAAATGTCACCAGGACATGACTCACAATTGGTTAGCAGTCTAGCATGTTGGCAGCGATTCGTTGCTTAAGCCTTACCATAACATATAATTTAACACTTTTCCTTTTTGAAGCGGATAACTAGGTTATATTTCATTTCCTTATAAATGGTAATCATGTAAACATGTTAGAGTTCTTTAACAACCATCAGGTTGCTAATATCTATGTAGAGCCAGCGAGATAGGAAAAGATAGAAGGATATAGGAAGACCTAGACCAAACTATATTAGTCAAATTATTAGAAATTTAGGTTGTGAAGGGTATGTAGAGCTTTTTAGATTAGCACAGAATAGAAAAGAAGTTAGAGCTGCGTCAAACCGACCTTAAGTAAGGTCGATAACAAAATGATGATGATGATATATATATATATATATATATATATATATATATATATAATTTAACTACTAATTAACGTTCTGTAATGTGAGCTCTAATTCTGTTCATCTTTGTATGCAGCTGCGACAATCACAGTAATTGAACTTGAATTTTACTTTTAATTATAACACTTAAATCAACTTAACTATACTTGAGCTATCAATCTCAAACTGTATCCTGTAGCTTACGAAAGCATTGCACTAGGTCTGGAACTGCTTAATGCTGGAGACATACAGCTTCTTTTATATAACTAATAACAATTGCAGCCTGTTGTCTTAACAATTAATGAAAGTGCATTCGTCCAAATGACTAATAGTGTTTGCTCTGTGTATAATCTAATACATATTGGAAAAGTGGCCGTATTCTTTCAAATGCTTTACTTTACAATCTAATGAAATGGTGGGACATTTTTACCTGTGCATAGGTGGAATGTACTAGTTGGAAGGTAGCAAATTCTACTTTGTATTTAAACTATCGACTCGTTAGTACAATAAGGTGGTTGTTATTATTATTTGTTTGATTATGATAAACCCGGGTTCCGTGTAGCTAGAGCCTGTGAACAAAGCTTTCCACATACACTGTGGCTATTATACTCTATTGTAATTACAAAATAATGGAGACTATTCATTAAGTAGTTGAGTGCTGATGAGCAACTTTGTTGTTGCATGTGTAAATATCTATCCTACTATTAATTATTAGATATAATTAAAGAAATCTGAAATTTGTTTTTGCTTTTTGTTCAAATTACTTATTGCTTAAAATTAACTAAAACTATTTTTTTTCTTTACGCTTATGCTACTTATGTGTTATTTGAACATTTGATAACATACATCAATCTTTACTTAAAACTAATTTAAGTCCCCTTCCTCATGGAACGTATATTATGCACATTATTGTACAATTTGAAAAGCATACTTCATTAAGACTTCTTAACTTTAATTTTATTAAGTAGCCTAATGTAGTAATACCATAACTCCTATAGACCTATTGTAACATTTTTATTTTCCGTACGCATAAAAGTTTTAAATAGGTTTAGTTTCAAGTCTTTTTATATGCGGCATGCCCTGTATTATATTTTGTTGTTTCCTATGTAGTCGAATTTATAAAATAATGCTTGTTGCAAAAGAAATGTTAGTTTTCGTAATTGAAGTCGTCGAAAACAAGGTACATAAACTATTAATCGTGGAGCGAAATGCTACATTTCTAGCTATACTTAGCCGTTGTTTGTTTCATTATACAGGGATGAAACTAGATAGGTGACATCTGGCGTATGTTCGTTTTGTCTCAGTTTACATTGTGAGAATTGTAATAGTCAGTGGCGGATTTAGACGGGGGGCGAGGGAGGTTGCCCCCCCGAGCGAAGCTCAGTTACTCAGCTGTATGATATGTATTAAACAATCTATAAAGATAAGTACTTTTTAGAAGATTAAGTTTCTAAAGCGCAACACAAAAATTTGAGTTTATTGCAATAATGAACAAGAACGCCCAACAGTTTACTACTTATAACATAACAGTTTTGTCCAACCTTTTTGTATACGAGTTGCGATCATTAACATTTGAATAATATAAAAGCCAAAATTTCAATAAACAGGTGTTGAGTTTGAGTACTTTATTTTGAATCTTTGTGTGTTAAATTGCCTCCTCCCCTGAAGAAAATCCTAGATCCGCCCGTGGTCATAGTAGTCCGACAGTTGTTCGTCGGTCTTAATCTAAGTAACATGAGAATAAAATTGGCCGCGAACGAATGGCGTCTTGCGCTAAAATATGTTTGTGTGGGTGTCTGGATAGACGGGCACGGCGAATTGGAGTTTAATTGTATATGGTTGGTAACTTCAATTTAATTTAAATACATCTAACCTTTTCGCTTGACAGTGCAGCAAATTTTTTTAATGAAATTTAAACAAAGTTTAAATTACCTTTAGAGAGTTATGGTAAATAATTACTATGTTCAGCTTTCAATTATCCGGTTTTTATTTTTTAACTTATGTTGATATAACGTAAGAGACCGTAAGCCGAAATTTCCTATCAAGTTCGTGATGCGATGGTTCCCTTTATGACAAACAGCAGTTGGTTTCAAGTGACTGGAAGAAATCTTATTGTAGAATTCGTTATGAAAATTTAGTAATATTTTCCAATGGACATTTACCAAAACGAGGCCGAATCAAGGAATAAGACGTTCATATAAGTTGGTAAAAATTCTCAAACTACACTACACGTACTGTTTAGTGAGTGTTATAATTTTTTTTCCTCCATATCTTCTTTCCTGCTTTCGCTTCTTCTGCACCTTACTCTTTTCTCGATGTTATAAAAAGAGTAAGCGCACGACGAAGTATAAGAAATACTTCGGCACAGCTGGCATCGACCTTTATGGTTTCGGAGGCTGCGTGAGACTTGAAATCATCAGGGTAAGGGGAATGTTTGGAGAGTATCTGAATGTTAAAGATTTAAATATCAAGACACCTGTTTACACAACTGTAAGATAACTTAGAGAAACAAAAGTTAAAACACGATAAGAGAAATTCGACTAAATATGTATATTAATACTCAATTATTACAATTCCAAAAGCATGTATAAGATATTCACTTGTGTCATTAACATAGTAGACATCGCTATATATTTTAACATGATATAATTCACATATTTAATAAAATGTACACGAGAAATTTCTATAGAGAAATCAGAGTAAATAATCTCTGTTTAGAAACTCAAAATTATACTTAATGCAGTAGTAAATCAAAAAGTGATCATAATTGTAATAATGTCATGTAACAAAATGCACATGAAATGAAAGTTCAAGTAATAAACCTTTTCACCATATGAAGCTTCAAATGTTTACATATTTTTAGGTTATGTATTAGATAATTATATTTGAAATCATTTAAGATAAGGTTATATATTAGAGAATGCTATTTGAAATCAATTAAGGTAAGTAAAAGGTAATTAATAATCAATACAAAATATTTGTAGTGACAAAGACAAATTTAAATAGAGGTTAGGCCTCTTTATTTTAACAAAGAAACGGTAAGGTAAAAGTTAAATTTCATACTACCTGTAGTACCAGTAACTAAACTAATACAAAGTTACTTAAGTTACAGGAATCCTTCAATATCCAGGAAACTAAGACATCCTGCGTTGTAGGAACTCCTAATGTAGGTACAAAACAAACATGTGGTCAACTTCAAACGTTGTCTTTATAGGAATCCTTCTGTTCCATAAAATTAAATTTGTAGATACTTTTCAATAAGATAATAACTGAGCACATTATGTAAGGTAGAAAGAAACGAAATATAAAATACTTGTGATGATTATTTATTTTACATCATCAGGTTGTGCGACAAGCAACTTTCCCATGTGGAACATCCAAAGGAGAGAAAACACGTTGCCGTGACGCATATTTGACCGGAGAATAAACCAGAGAAACATATGCTACAGGAACATACTTGACCGGGGAAGCATATACTACAGGAACATACATTACAGGAACACATATTGCAGGAACTTATAAATCCACTGGAGCCAGAGATAACAGAGGACTATAGAAAATTCAGTTGTGTTACAAAATTGACAATCTACCACGAGGTGCAAAGGAAAATGAAATCCAATAATATCTTACCATCATCATAAATACTTGATGGGATTAACGAAGAAACAACTTCTTCATCCATTAGATAACACATCTAGAAATATATTTAATTGTTAATTTTGGATTTATAATTAGAAAACTTACATATCAGGTAATACATGAGGCAAGGTAAAGGTAGAAGTTCAAACCACAAATGGCCAACCAGTGCTAGATAAGCAATCCGAGAAATGAAAATTTGACACTTCAAATAAATTATTTTCGGCCATCTTCGTGATGGACGATCTCTAGCAATTATTCTCAATAATACAACATTAGAACCACACCAGTTGTGACTTTTAGAATAAACACTTCAAAAATAGCCAATAGGAAAATTTCATATAATTATATTACAGAATTAGAACCACACCAGTTGTGCTTCTAGAATAAACACTTCAGAAATGACCAATAGGAAAATTTCATTTAGATATAATTATAATACAACCAATAGGAAAATTTCATTTAGATATAATTATAATACAACCAATAGGAAAATTTCATTTAGATATAATTATTTGTACTATGTAAACAAATTAGTAACATGTGGATTAAAACTAATAATCCGGGATTGTACGAGATAAATTCTTATAGAAAATATTAATACATAATAAAGAGAGTAATTTTATATTTAAATGTAGGTATAAGCATTTATATGCTAATAGTGCCAAGCACAGATGTATCATGCTGAAATATAGGAAAAAAGGCATGTTGCACTTCCAAGAATCTGAGATAATAAAAATTAGTTTAAAATAAACAACTTCGAGTTCTAAGCTCGTAAAAAATCTAAATTAAGTCATGATAGAAAGTTCTAGTTTTGTCTGATTTGATAACGAAGGTGGTTAATGTAAAAGATCATATATTTTGAATACTAAAGAATATTCTTATTATAAGCTCATTCTAATTATTTTCCTTTTAGTAAAAAGTACTTAAAATATTTGTGTAAATATTCCCAAAAGAATGTAGTTATCATTATTTAAAGGTAGTAACAGAATTTTGATTTTCGTTGCCTGGTCTTGTGATTTCAGTAAGTAACAATTCTAAACACCTGTCCTTAAGTTTTTCAACAAAAGTGTAAGGTTAGTGATGAAAAGTTTGTACTAAAGGTGATAAGTGATCTTCTTCTTAATAAGTAAAGCGTCCATGTTGATGTGAGTACAAATATACATTGTTAATACAGAGACGCTTTGCATTACTTTTCTATTATACCGATATCTTGTTACTTAACATTGATAAATAATGTTCATAAGTCTGTGAATATCTTTCTATTACAGGTTCAACTATAAAAATATTTCAACTTAAGCATTTATATTTAGATTCGCTATGTACTGTTTAGTTCTTACACTTTCTGGATGGTATTTTTGGTAAACACTTGTTAAGTGTAGTGGCGCTTAACGACAATCCGTAACAAACCACCTGTTAGTCTCGTCAAACTCCGCTGAAGTTAAAGTTCAGGGTTAGTCTGGAACTCTTTTTAAAATGCCGCATTACTGATTAAAGTGTCATCTTTTTTAGATTATGACTTTAGAGGAAGGAGCGTTTGTAAACCCCAAATATTTTAACGTAAACGTACCAATATATTCTTTCGAGAAAGAAAACATGTTTCACTATTAAAAGAAAATTTTCAATTTTAAAAATTATTTTTACTGAGCATTAATTATCTAATTAATTCACAAGTCTTAAAGTTTAGTCCATTGACATAAAATATAATTCAATACAATTCCCTTTTTAAGTGTAATGACTTCTAAAACATTCTTTATTTCGTAAAGATTTCTTGGGGTTTTCTTCGAGTTTCTGTCTTCTTTTTTCTTGATGCTTGATGTAGAGTTTTCGAACCATAATTACTATTGCAGCCGTTATTACTGTAAGTGATAAGACTATCTGTCCACATACTTATGTTGTCGTAATGTAATAAAAAAGTGTTTTTAACTTATTTAATTGACTTTGTTACGGTATTTCATGCAAACAAGAAAGAAAGCAGTGAAGTAAGTAAGAAAATTGCCCACACCGAATATCGCAACAAAACATAGAAGGGTAGAATAGGAATCCACAAAACTGCTAGTTCAAAATGTTATAGAGATGGGTCATACGGAAAGAAAAATTGGAAACCTCAACAAGTATTTTATTTATAAACCGTTAGTTAGACAGTATAAAAAGCATTATTTACAGAGACCAACTCGAATATTCACATAAGCCTCCAATTATAACGTGATGTAAAAAAAGCGTCACTTTGCATATAACAATAAAAATATACATTTAACCAGATAACATTAGAGAATATTAAAATCTAAATAGCAGGTACATGTATACTTGCTTAATGTTTCAAACCCTAAATATATATATATATATATATATATATATATATATATATATTAATAGAGAATAATCCACATTTGGAATGCAAATGAATGCTTAATATATATTAATAGTTATTAAGATGAAATGAAAACACAACCTTGTATTTAAAGTTGAATTACCATTTCAAATCGAACTAGTAATTGAAAACCACTAAAAGAACGGCTACAGCAGGATTTGAACCCGCAACCTCTGATTCACCGGATCAGTGCTCTAACCAATTGAGCTATCTAGCCTAATTGATTAGATGATGTTATACTTAATACTACTGAAGCTTGGTCCTTGTTAACGATTTTCAATTACGTCCTGCATTTAAGGAAATTGAATCTAGTTATATACATAATTCATGTACTAATAACTTGATCCTCCATTTTTGCAACGTTCGGAATAATACAAACATGTAATTATATTATTATTAATAGAGAATAATCCACATTTGGAATGCAAATGAATGCTTAATATATATTAATAGTTATTAAGATGAAATGAAAACACAACCTTGTATTTAAAGTTGAATTACCATTTCAAATCGAACTAGTAATTGAAAACCACTAAAAGAACGGCTACAGCAGGATTTGAACCCGCAACCTCTGATTCACCGGATCAGTGCTCTAACCAATTGAGCTATCTAGCCTAATTGATTAGATGATGTTATACTTAATACTACTGAAGCTTGGTCCTTGTTAACGATTTTCAATTACGTCCTGCATTTAAGGAAATTGAATCTAGTTATATACATAATTCATGTACTAATAACTTGATCCTCCATTTTGCAACGTTCGGAATAATACAAACATGTAATTATATTATTATTAATAGAGAATAATCCACATTTGGAATGCAAATGAATGCTTAATATATATTAATAGTTATTAAGATGAAATGAAAACACAACCTTGTATTTAAAGTTGAATTACCATTTCAAATCGAACTAGTAATTGAAAACCACTAAAGAACGGCTACAGCAGGATTTGAACCCGCAACCTCTGATTCACCGGATCAGTGCTCTAACCAATTGAGCTATCTAGCCTAATTGATTAGATGATGTTATACTTAATACTACTGAAGCTTGGTCCTTGTTAACGATTTTCAATTACGTCCTGCATTTAAGGAAATTGAATCTAGTTATATACATAATTCATGTACTAATAACTTGATCCTCCATTTTTGCAACGTTCGGAATAATACAAACATGTAATTATATTATTATTAATAGAGAATAATCCACATTTGGAATGCAAATGAATGCTTAATATATATTAATAGTTATTAAGATGAAATGAAAACACAACCTTGTATTTAAAGTTGAATTACCATTTCAAATCGAACTAGTAATTGAAAACCACTAAAAGAACGGCTACAGCAGGATTTGAACCCGCAACCTCTGATTCACCGGATCAGTGCTCTAACCAATTGAGCTATCTAGCCTAATTGATTAGATGATGTTATACTTAATACTACTGAAGCTTGGTCCTTGTTAACGATTTTCAATTACGTCCTGCATTTAAGGAAATTGAATCTAGTTATATACATAATTCATGTACTAATAACTTGATCCTCCATTTTTGCAACGTTCGGAATAATACAAACATGTAATTATATTATTATTAATAGAGAATAATCCACATTTGGGATGCAAATGAATGCTTAATATATATTAATAGTTATTAAGATGAAATGAAAACACAACCTTGTATTTAAAGTTGAATTACCATTTCAAATCGAACTAGTAATTGAAAACCACTAAAAGAACGGCTACAGCAGGATTTGAACCCGCAACCTCTGATTCACCGGATCAGTGCTCTAACCAATTGAGCTATCTAGCCTAATTGATTAGATGATGTTATACTTAATACTACTGAAGCTTGGTCCTTGTTAACGATTTTCAATTACGTCCTGCATTTAAGGAAATTGAATCTAGTTATATACATAATTCATGTACTAATAACTTGATCCTCCATTTTGCAACGTTCGGAATAATACAAACATGTAATTATATTATTATTAATAGAGAATAATCCACATTTGGATGCAAATGAATGCTTAATATATATTAATAGTTATTAAGATGAAATGAAAACACAACCTTGTATTAATATCTTAAAATAAACAAAAGGTTACCACTCGACATCATTTTAATGCTTATTTATCTTAGAATATATAATCCTTTTATGAAAAATTTTAAACTTGAAAATATATTAAAAAAACTTTAATATCTTAAAATAAACAAAGGGATTTGAACCCGCAACCTCTGATTCACCGGATCAGTGCTCTAACCAATTGAGCTATCTAGCCTAATTGATTAGATGATGTTATACTTAATACTACTGAAGCTTGGTCCTTGTTAACGATTTTCAATTACGTCCTGCATTTAAGGAAATTGAATCTAGTTATATACATAATTCATGTACTAATAACTTGATCCTCCATTTTGCAACGTTCGGAATAATACAAACATGTAATTATATTATTATTAATAGAGAATAATCCACATTTGGAATGCAAATGAATGCTTAATATATATTAATAGTTATTAAGATGAAATGAAAACACAACCTTGTATTTAAAGTTGAATTACCATTTCAAATCGAACTAGTAATTGAAAACCACTAAAAGAACGGCTACAGCAGGATTTGAACCCGCAACCTCTGATTCACCGGATCAGTGCTCTAACCAATTGAGCTATCTAGCCTAATTGATTAGATGATGTTATACTTAATACTACTGAAGCTTGGTCCTTGTTAACGATTTTCAATTACGTCCTGCATTTAAGGAAATTGAATCTAGTTATATACATAATTCATGTACTAATAACTTGATCCTCCATTTTGCAACGTTCGGAATAATACAAACATGTAATTATATTATTATTAATAGAGAATAATCCACATTTGGAATGCAAATGAATGCTTAATATATATTAATAGTTATTAAGATGAAATGAAAACACAACCTTGTATTTAAAGTTGAATTACCATTTCAAATCGAACTAGTAATTGAAAACCACTAAAAGAACGGCTACAGCAGGATTTGAACCCGCAACCTCTGATTCACCGGATCAGTGCTCTAACCAATTGAGCTATCTAGCCTAATTGATTAGATGATGTTATACTTAATACTACTGAAGCTTGGTCCTTGTTAACGATTTTCAATTACGTCCTGCATTTAAGGAAATTGAATCTAGTTATATACATAATTCATGTACTAATAACTTGATCCTCCATTTTTGCAACGTTCGGAATAATACAAGCATGTAATTATATTATTATTAATAGAGAATAATCCACATTTGGAATGCAAATGAATGCTTAATATATATTAATAGTTATTAAGATGAAATGAAAACACAACCTTGTATTTAAAGTTGAATTACCATTTCAAATCGAACTAGTAATTGAAAACCACTAAAGAACGGCTACAGCAGGATTTGAACCCGCAACCTCTGATTCACCGGATCAGTGCTCTAACCAATTGAGCTATCTAGCCTAATTGATTAGATGATGTTATACTTAATACTACTGAAGCTTGGTCCTTGTTAACGATTTTCAATTACGTCCTGCATTTAAGGAAATTGAATCTAGTTATATACATAATTCATGTACTAATAACTTGATCCTCCATTTTGCAACGTTCGGAATAATACAAACATGTAATTATATTATTATTAATAGAGAATAATCCACATTTGGAATGCAAATGAATGCTTAATATATATTAATAGTTATTAAGATGAAATGAAAACACAACCTTGTATTTAAAGTTGAATTACCATTTCAAATCGAACTAGTAATTGAAAACCACTAAAAGAACGGCTACAGCAGGATTTGAACCCGCAACCTCTGATTCACCGGATCAGTGCTCTAACCAATTGAGCTATCTAGCCTAATTGATTAGATGATGTTATACTTAATACTACTGAAGCTTGGTCCTTGTTAACGATTTTCAATTACGTCCTGCATTTAAGGAAATTGAATCTAGTTATATACATAATTCATGTACTAATAACTTGATCCTCCATTTTTGCAACGTTCGGAATAATACAAACATGTAATTATATTATTATTAATAGAGAATAATCCACATTTGGAATGCAAATGAATGCTTAATATATATTAATAGTTATTAAGATGAAATGAAAACACAACCTTGTATTTAAAGTTGAATTACCATTTCAAATCGAACTAGTAATTGAAAACCACTAGATTCAATTTCCTTAAATGCAGGACGTAATTGAAAATCGTTAACAAGGACCAAGCTTCAGTAGTATTAAGTATAACATCATCTAATCAATTAGGCTAGATAGCTCAATTGGTTAGAGCACTGATCCGGTGAATCAGAGGTTGCGGGTTCAAATCCTGCTGTAGCCGTTCTTTTAGTGGTTTTCAATTACTAGTTCGATTTGAAATGGTAATTCAACTTTAAATACAAGGTTGTGTTTTCATTTCATCTTAATAACTATTTATATATATATATATATATATATATATATATATATATATTTATATCCAAGAGGACAATTAGACACACACATACACACACACACACACATCACACACACGCACATACATACACACACACACACACACACACACACACACATATATATATATATATATCCTTACAAAATTGATACATTTTGGCGTCCCCCAGAAATAGCGGAAATAGATATTTACATATATAGAATATATTGTTACTTGCTTGTTGAAGAAGCCCAAAATCACAAAAAAAATTTAAAATAGTGAAATATATCGATATACACTATTTTATATTTCCCTATCATTCTAGAACCCTTTCAAAGGCATTTATTGTCGCGTCCGTTGTATATCTCCTTTCATTTTACAATAAGATTACTATCAATTTAACTTCCAGCATTGTTGTCAGTAACTCTTCCAAGTAACAAAGATGAAACTTAGAAATAATACCTTAAGAGAGAGTGAGATATGAGTAATGAGACATTCTACTTCTACATTTAATCGTTTGGTTTTTACAGGCTGGCGAATTCGAACGTGAATCATTCTAAAAATGCTGCGTCCGTTTTAATACTATATATTATATCGCTGTACTTTGTGTATCCGATACACCGCTAAATTAAAACAAAGTCTGCATCCTTATGTTCTATAAATAGCAGTATGTAATGTATAGAAGTAATTATGTCATGCTAAATCATTTATCATAGCGTTGTTATCGTCATGAAGCAGCTTAAATTTCATATGTATTTTAATATGATATTATTTTTTAAATAGAAAATTTAATTCTATTAATTCTACAAAGGTTGGTGCTTTTTTATCTTATTAATATAAATCGTACGTTAAAACTTGATATTTATTGTGTGGGCGCTTGCTAAATATACTGTAAGCGTCTAATTTTACCCCTCAGAACAGTTTTATTCAAAAAATTTTGCTTTTTTCATACACTATTTGGTTTTATTGGTGTGATGGTTATACAGTTATTTAATTGGAATTACTGCACAATTTAAATCGTTTAACCGTCGACAATACAGCTGTTCCTGTTCGTAAAATCTTTAAATATTCGTTTTGGTTCGAAAAATATCGATAGAAATGAATTCTAATAAACGTAAAATATGGGTTTAACGTCAAAAGTGCAACATATTTTTGTAGGAGACTATTGGACGATTGCATATGAAAATTCTAAAAATTTTCTATTGAGTCGTTTACAAGCTGTAATGTTTTCTAGTATAGAGGTTACTACCACCCCGAAGACTGGCTTTCGCGCACCGTTGGTGGTGTTTATTTTTGTATTAAACTATAGACGATTGCTGGTGCGTGAAGTTAGCCGCAACATTTTGAATTTTTAAAATATTTGTCATATTAGGCGCCAATTAGGCGCCATTTTGCCCTAAAACTAAATTTTGCGCCGTCTTGGCAAACAAGTTATTGATAAAATAAGATTTTTCCGGCCAAGTTCACGAAGCCGCACTTTTTTTCAATTTTCAGAAAATCTTTATTCCATAATTTAGCGCCAATTAGGAGCCATTTTGCGTCGTTAAAACGAAATTTTGCGCCCTCCTGTGTATCAAGTTATTTGAAATAAACTATTTTCTGAACTCCAAAAACGTGAAGTTGGCCGCGCCTTTTTGAATTTTGAACAAAATTTTGCACCCAATTAAGCGGCAATTAGCGCATTGAAACGAAATTTTGCGCCCTCTGTGTAACAAGTTATTCGAAAACCATTTCTCCAACTAGCCCAAAATCGTGAAGTTGGCCGCGACTTTTGAATTTTGAAAAATTTTGTACAAATTAAGCGGTAATTATGCGCTTGAAACGAAATTTTGCGCCCTCCTGTGTAACAAGTTATTTGAAAAAACTATTTCTCATACTACCAAAATCGTGAAGTTGGCCGCGACTTTTCGAATTTTGAAAAAATTTTGTACCAAATTAAGCGGTAATTAGGCGCCATTTGCGCCGTTGAAACGAAATTTTGCGCCCTCCTGTGTAACAAGTTATTTGAAAAAACTATTTTCTCGAACTACCTAAAAGCGTGAAGTTGGCCGCGACTTTTCGAATTTTGAAAAAATTTTGTACCAAATTTAAGCGGTAATTAGGCGCCATTTTGCGCCGTTGAAACGAAATTTTGCGCCCTTCTGTAACAAGTTATTTGAAAAACTATTTTCCGAACTACCCAAAAGCGTGAAGTTGGCCGCGACTTTTCGAATTTGAAAAAATTTTGTACCAAATTTAAGCGGTAATTAGGCGCCATTTTGCGCCGTTGAAACGAAATTTTGCGCCTCCGTGTAACAAGTTATTTGAAAAACTATTTTCCACTACCCAAAAGCGTGAAGTTGTTTAAGGCGCAAAATGGCGCCTAATTACGCTTAAATTTGGTACAAAAATTTTTCAAATTTAAAATATTCGCGGCCAACTCTCACGATTTTAGGTGTTGAAAAATAGTTTATTTAATAACTTGTTACACAGGAAAGCGCAAAATGTTGTTTCAACGGCGCAAAATGGCGCCTAATTACCGCTTAAATTTGGTACAAAATTTTTTCAAAATTCAAAAAGTCGCGGCCAACTTCACGATTTTAGGTCGCTTAGATGGAGAAATAGTTTATTTTGAATAACTTGTTACACAGGAGGGCGCAAAATTTGTTTCAACGGCGCAAAATGGCGCATAATTACCGCTTAAATTGTGGTACAAAATTTTTTCAAAATTCAAAAAGTCGCGGCCAACTTCACGATTTTGGGCTAGTTTGGAGAAATAGTTTTTTCGAATAACTTGTTACACAGAAGGGCGCAAAATTTCGTTTTAACGGCGCAAAATAGAGCCTAATTACCGCTTAAATTTGGTACAAAAACTTTTTCAAAATTCGAAAAAGTCGCGGCCAACTTCACGATTTTGGGTAGTATGTAGAAATAGTTTTTTTCAAATAATTTGTTACACAGGAGGGCGCAAAATTTCGTTTCAACGGCGCAAAATGGCGCATAATTACCGCTTAATTGTGGTACAAAAATTTTTTCAAAATTCAAAAAAGTCGCGGCCAACTTCACGATTTTGGGCTAGTTTGGAGAAATAGTTTTTTTCGAATAACTTCTTACACAGAAGGGCGCAAAATTTCGTTTTAACGGCGCAAAATGGCGCCTAATTACCGCTTAATTGTGGTGCAAAATTTTAATCAAAATTCAAAAAAGGCGCGGCCAACTTCACGTTTTTGGAGTTCAGAAAAATAGCTTATTGCGAATAACTTGATACACAAGGGCGCAAAATTTCGTTTCAACGGCGCAAAATGGCGCCTAATTGGCGCTAAATTATGGAATAAAGATTTTCTGAAAATTGAAAAAAAGTGCGGCTTCGTGAACTTGGCAGGAAAAATCTTATTTTATCAATAACTTGTTTGCCAAAACGGCGCAAAATTTAGTTTTAGCGGCGCAAAATGGCGCCTAATTGGCGCCTAATTGGCGCCTAATTATGACATAAATATTTTTAAAAAAATCAAAAATGTTGCGGCTAACTTCACGCACCTACCTGACGATTGCATGTGAAAATTTTAAAATTTTTTATCCAGCCCTTTATGAGGCACGATTTAGTTTGCTTAGGGATTGCTGCGAGCCCAAATACTGGCTTTGGCACACCATTGCTGGTGATATTTTTGTTATAGATTATTAAGCATTTCATGAAAAAATTTTGGAAATTTCTAAAAAGTTGTTTACCAGCTAAATCTGTTTTACCATAATGGTTGCTGCCACCTACACGACTGGGTTTGGTGCACTATGGTTGGTGGATATTTGCGTAATAGGGTGCTCCAAAAGTAATGGTCTAAATTGAAGAGTTTTATAGCTGAGATTAAAACCTATTCAAATAACTGTATATGTTATTATCCAATTGTTGATGGTTTCAAAGTTATAACAACTTGCGTTTTGTGCTAAAATCGTGCAGAACTTCGAATATTAATTTGCAATAAAAGAAATACTGACCTTTTGAAGGTAGTTCGTTTTCTGTGTATGCGTGAATGTTGTGTGTTTAATAAATAAAAACTTCCTCAAACATTTACTTATTATCGCAAGAGAAAATCATAATTTTTATATAATTTTGGTTCTGTGAAAAATTTTGCGTGCTTTTCAAACTAAAATTACTCAAAATAAGTATTACCATCGAAAAGTGCACACCTATCCAAAAAGCTTCATTAATCTAATAACTGGTAGGTCTAAGATTAAATGCATGGAAAATTATTGGGTAATTTGTATGCACAATCCCAAAAACAGCACTTTTATTAAAGAATTCGTAAGTAATAGCCAACTTTATTTTTTGTAAAATATGAACTCAAAATAATCAAATGTATTTAAAATTCGTTTACAACAAATGTTCGAATGTCCTGCCACTAGCTAAAGATCGCTACCTTGCTTGGAACAGCAAGGGTTCGGCAAGACTCCAAATTTTCCAGGTAAAAAAAACCCGTTTCCTGGCCAATGTAGTACCTTCGGATGGAGCATTGGAAAATCACATATAAGGTTTCAACACGATGGCGCTCCAGCACACAGTGCGCGTAATGTTAGGGAACACTTAGTCTTGCATATCCCAATCATTGGCACTATCTAGTGGCCATCGCGTTCGCCCGACCTCAACCCCCTGGATTACTTCTTGTGCGGTTATATGAAAGAAAATGTGTATAAAACACATACCACAAACGAGCAGGACCTTCGTAGAAAAACACGCGAAGCCGTTGGAAGGCTGAGAGAATCGGTCGCGCCTTCAGGTTTTTAAAACCAAATTTTTTGGGACGGTGTGGTGTCGTTTATATATAAGAACTGGTGGCAGGACATTCCATCATTTGTTGTAAACGAATTTTAAATACAATTGATTATTTTGAGTTCATATTTAACAAAAATTATAAGTTGGCTATTCTAGGGATGGACTCGGGCCGGGCCGGGCCGGGCTTTAATAAGCCCGGCCCGGCCCCACGCAGAAAAGTGACCGGCCCGGCTCGAGGCCCGACCCGAAATAAAAACTGACGGCCCGACCCGCCGGCGGGCCGGGCCGGCCAGAAGACTTTCATTCAGTGAATGAGAAGATATTTTTTCAGTTGTGTTCAACAAGTAACTATCGTTCTTTTGTTTGATTTAAGAGTATAATGATTTTGAGTTACAATCAAAATACTTGTGGAACATACCGTAGTATATATATTTAACACTTTTGGTAAATTACTGAATGCTAAAAATTAAATAAATTGTTGATAGGTCATAGTATAAACGGTACCAATCTGAAAGTCAAATAATATACCAAATGTTTGCTTAAAAAAAGTCGAATTTTCCAAATTGTGGTATGTAGAGGATACCATATTCTTTAGAAATACATATTATCTGATGGAATAGAAGTAAAATGAAGTAATTGTTTAAGGTTGAAAAGTTTTTTAAAAAATGATTACCAAAAGGTATAAATCAGTACATAGATCCTTTTATATACCAATAAAATGTTATTTACTTTATCCTTTTTTTATGGCATGAGTTCGATAATGGCATTATTATACATTTTCCTACAATAAATAGAAAACTATATGTGCAGCCAAATTCTACTATTCAACATTAGACTAAGTGACAATCATGCACGTAGCTAGGGTAGGGTACTTAGAAGGCACCCCTACCTAAATATTCTAGCCCACACCAAGAAGGGTGTTCAAAACACGCTAAAAATAAAGTTGTATTTAGAAAATAATTAATGGCTGTTCAGTCCCCCCCAAACAAAAGGTGATAATATCAAAGTATGAAATTCAAAATTTCATGTACCCTAGAAGTGTCTGCTATACCTATAGTCTACGAATAGACGATTAACGTATAGTTTTCGAAAGTTTTATTGAAATCGTTATTTTAAAATACATGCAGCAGTAAAGAATCTAACACTAATTAATATATACTACATGGTAGCGTTTAAATAGTTATTTGTATATCAAGGCCGCGAAATTGTTTTAGCGTACCGAAAGAAAGTTTATCGCATAGATCGCTTGCGACGGAGGCAATATAATCTCGAGGTCGCTAAAATAATTTCGTGGTCTAGGTGCAACCGTGCATGGTTTATTACAAAAAATTTTCACTTAACTGATTAAGCTATAGCTAGAATTTATATGTTTTTATAGTGTCTTAACATCACACGTTGCTATGGAAATGATATATTTCAAACACCGACAGTATTCATAAAGAAATTCCTGAAAATGTCAGGCTGCGTTAGTACTACATAGTTCAATTTTCTACACTATTTCAGAGCAAGTGTTTTTCCTTTACTCTTAATTTTGACATATATGTTTAGTATACTATATCTATAGGTTATATTTTAAAATGAATAAAGAATTAATCTTTTTGTGATTAGGTGACCTATAAAACATGTTCAACTATATTTGAAAAGATCAAAAAATTCTATTCACACAAAGATGAATCTTTTTTTATTATTCGAGTCTTTCATTTCTCACTGATTCGATAACATTTGTATGTGTTATCAAAGTGTTTTCACGGAATACTCTTCGAGTTTACTTCAAGACACTGGTTTTTACTTCTTCCCATGCCTATAGCATATCTGTTATCAAAAGGATGTTTACACCTTACTTCTAGGAAAAGCATTAAAAAAGAGCATCATCCTATTTAGAGCGTTGACGTTTTATATCTTTTCGTGTTATAAACTTGGACATTATATCTCTAAATTTAATTACGGAAACAACACTACAAAAAGCCATTTAATTTCACAATATCTATACAGAAATCAGACAATTAAATGTAAGTTTGTACGTTAGGCATTTGGTATATGTCAAAATTAAGGCGCCTTAAATAAAAGCATTCCTTGCCTAAAAAAAAACTTTATTAAAAAATTGGTAAAATGAACGTTGCAATAAATCTCTGGTATTTTAGGCGGTAGACATAAACTATACACGCGATTCATAATATCGACGTTTGCCGCACGATTGAAATTTGAAGTATATACATATACATAATATAAATGGTTTAAACTCTTGAATTATGAATGAATCACCTAGTTCGATGTTCCTGGGCATTTTTAACTTGCCTAAAGTACAACATAAGCGACATTAAAAACCACTAGAAAAAAATATTCGGAATAAGAAGTGAGTTATAATATCACGTCTCCTTTATACTAAACAAGACGAAAACTGATTATTAATGGGTGCATGAAAACACTACGTGAAAATATAATTAAGAACGTTTACTTACTCAATGTGAGATAGAAGTGGAAGGACAGTGGAATATGTACTCATGTGTTTTTCGACCCGAAAAATTCAGGCCGGCCCGAATCGTTTGGTCCGGCCCCGCCCGAAAAAATATAGGCGTGGCCCGGGCCCGGCCCGAATAAAGTAGTTAACGGCCCGGCCCGGATTCGAGCCTGAATCGGGCCGGGCCGGCCCGAGAGTCCGAGCCCGTCTCTAGCTATTACTACGAATTCTTTAATAAAAGTGCTGTTCTTGGGATTGTACCTACAAATTACTCAAAAATTTTCTATGCATTTAATTTTAGACCTACCAGTTATTAGATTAATGAAGTTTTTTTGGATAGGTGTGCACTCTTCGAATATAATACTTTTTTTGAGTAATTTTAGTTTGAAAAGCACGCAAAATTTTTCACAGAACCAAAATTATATAAAAATTATGATATTCTCTTGCGATAATAAGTAAATGTTTGAGGAAGTCCTCATTTATTAAACACGCAACATTCACTCATACAACAGAAAACGAACTACCTTCAAAAGGTCAGTATTTCTTTTATTGCAAATTAATATTCGAAGTTCTGCACGATTTTGACACAAAACGCAAAAGTTGTTATAACTTTGAAACCATCAACAATTGGATAACAACATATATAGTTATTTGAATAGGTAGTAATCTCAGCTATCAAACCCTTCAATTAGGACCATTACTTTTGGGATACCATATTGCATGTGAATATTATAAAAATTTATATCGCATCGTTGACGACTACAATTTTTACAGTATAGGGTTTACTACTACCATAAAGACTGCTCTGGGCACGGCGTTGCTTCAGGATAGTTTTGAAGGAAACTATTAGAAGATTGCTTGTAGCAAATTAAAAACTCTACATTGCAACACTTACGAGCCACATTTTTTTAAATAGGGTTGATTCCACCCTCAAACTGACTTTCGCGCCTCGTCGTTTGAGTTTATTTTGTAATAGAGTAGTAGAGGATTGCATGTGAAAAGTTTGAAAATTTTCTAACGAGTTGTTTACAAACAGAATTTTTCTTAGTGTAGGGTTGCTTCCACCCCTAAGACAATTTGGTGAAGTGTTTTCGGTGGATATTTGTGTAATATGTTATTATAGGATTGCATGTGAATATATTTTGAAAATTTTGTATCGTATCGTTCAGGAGTCAAGTTTTTCAGTATAGGGGTTACTACCACCCCAAGATTGACGTTGACATAGCGTTGCTTGCGAACAGTTTTGAAGGAGGTTGCATGTGAAATTTTAAATATTTTTGATTGAGCCGCTTACAAACTATATTGTTGTCTAATATCGGGGTTGCTTTTACCCCCAAGACTAGTTTTCGCTCTCCGTTGTTGTTGTTGCTTATTTTTCTAATGGGGTATTAAAAAATTGCATGTTAAAATTTTTAATTTTGTCCAACGCTTTACGAGGTACAATGTATTTAGTTTAGGGGTTGCTGCCACCTCCATGAACGGCTTGGCGCACCATTGCTAGTGGATGTTTTTGCTATAGATTATTAAGCATTGCATGTAAAAATTTTGAAAATTTTCTAACGAGTTTTTTACCACCCAAAATTCCTTAAGTGTTGGGGTTGCTGCCATCCCCGTGAGTGAGTTTAATGCACTGTTGCTAGTGGATGTTTGCGCAATATACTATTAAAGAATTGTGTGTGAATATTATGAAAATTTTGTATCGCATCGTTCACGACTACAATTTTTTACAGAATAAGAGTTACCGCTACCCCCCAAGACGGACTGACACAGCAGGGTTTGATGATAATTTTGAGGAGACTATTAAAATATTGCATGTGATGATTTTGAAAATTTTGCGTAGCACCATTTACAAGTTACTTTTTTTTTAATATAGGGGTTGATTCCACCCCCAAAACGTTGCTGGTGTTTATTTTTGCTATAGAGTATTAGACGATTGCATGTACAAATTTAAAAAAAAATTATCCAGCTTTTTAGGGGGAACATTTAAATTAGCTTGGGGGTTGCTACCACCTCCAAGAATGACTTGGGCACATCATTGCTGGTGGATGCTTTTGTTATAGACTATTAAGCATTGCATGTTAAATTTTTTAATTTTTCTAGCGAGTCGTTTAGGAGCTAAAAATTTATTTAGTATAGGGTGTTGCCGCCCTCAAAGATAGACTTTGTGTATCGTTGCTTGAAAATATTTTGTAGTATGCGATTAGAGGATTGCACTTGCAAATTTTAAAAATTTTCTATTCAGCCGTTTACGAACTACAATTTTTGTTGAATAAGGGTTGCTACTACCCTCAACATTTGCTTTTGTGCACCTTTGCTTATGCGTTTCTATTATAGACAATTAGAGGTTGTTTGCATGCAAACATTTTGAATATTTTTTATTGCGTCATTTAATAGCTACAATTTATTTAGTGTGGGAGTCGTAGCTACCGCTTGAGTAGTAGGGTAAGGTAGAACTAATTACAGAATTATAAGTGTAGGTGTATTCAGAAACAATTCGCAAAATTGGAAATATTTGTTATCAATATATAAATTATATTTTCTAGACTTTACAAAAATTTTGGTGGGAAACAGTGAATAACTTCATACAAATATATAAATGCGATATCACATCATATAAACAGGTCCATGACCTAAGCGGTAAGCTAAAAATTTTAAATACTCAAACACTTAATATATATTAGCGACTAAAAGTTTGCAGCAAACTCTATGGACGCAACGAAACTGCTCGTCGCACTATCATCTAAGCAAACTAACTGGCGCCACGCTGTGTTGCCATTTAGCGGTTGTAAAGATGATAACACAATAGAATATTCCGTATATTAAAATATATTCTGTGGCGCTCTCAGCGGAAAATCGCTAGACTAAAACTATACGATTTCTGTACATTTTCCTATCAATTTTAAGTCCATTTTGTGTTTCTTAAATATTTAAAATAAAAATCTGTACAAAAACCTATTGACTTTGACATATTCCAAATCTTACCAATTTGGGTCTTCTTCCATTTAAACATCTTAGACAAGGAAGCGCAATGTCAATAATGCTAAAAACTGAAAAATTCTATCTTGCGTCCGATATACGGTAGTAAGTTTACAAGGGACGCAAGTTTGAATGCAAATTCCGGTCTATCGGGTGCAAAATGATAGTAGGATGTATATATATATATATATATATATATATATATATACATATATATATATATATACAAAGTAAAAAGGAATTATTGGCAAGCGACTCAAATTCAGCCACGAAGGCATCTTGTCAACATGTTTCGCCCTAATTGGGGCTCATCAGGACAGGAGTTGCAAAGTTGTAGTATTTAATACAGACACCTTATGGGAAGTCCAGCATCATCTAGCTCACAATTTGTGTCTTCATGTCGTTTCACCTGGCATTGCAGGTTTTTAGCCACAGTTGGCACGGAGAATCCGGCTCAACTGTCTTTTTTATATATATTTTTATATATATATATACATTAACAAAACACTTTAGTAGTGTTGGTGTTTTATCACCTGATGGCGGTTTTATTTACTTTTGCCATAGTACAGTGATTGTTTCGAAATTATATCATTATAATAGCTTCGATTACTTCATAGGGTTCTTGGAGACTATTTCACTCTGAGGAGGCTTAATAAAGTCCGAAACCGTCAGGTCTAGTGGATGTTTCCTCCCTATGAAGTATATTAACATAAGTTTTGTTAATGGCTATATAACTACCAGCCCGATTTGTATTCGTCAATAGGCTCTATTATTTTCATAGGTTTGTTTACAGATACATCTTATTTTATATATACATATATAATATATATATATATATATATATATATATATATAATTATGAAATGATCATTTGGGCTTTGCATAAAATCTAAGTTATTGTATCATCTTATTAACTGATATATATATTATATATATAATGCTGTGATAGGGTTTGTTTAAGTGTATTGAGTAGTAAGAGTCGCGTAGTAACTGTAAATAGCAATGGAAATCAAAAACTGCACTTATTTAGCATTAACTTTAATCAATACCAGTAGCATATCTTCCAATAATAGAACGCGTATTCAACAGAAATAATCGTACATGTAATTAAACTACATTGAGAAGTGTTCTACAAGTTTATAAAATAAATAAGCAGTATATAAGATAAAACCTAATGAATCTGCATGCAATTACGCTTGTAACAAAGAGGGAACAATAAGCGCTTTGATAAGAAAACGCATTTTTAAAGATCAGTTTAAATAAATACATAAACGAAAACAGCATTCGTATTACATCATTTATTTTATACAATTATCCAAAAGTTTTATCTATACAAAACAACAGACATAAGTTAATAGTCCGGCAACGATAACAATAGTAAATAACAGCATGATACTAAACTCCAAAATAGTTTCATCAGAAATCAGCTTGAAGTTATACTAGGACAAATATGGTTATTGGCAGCAATCTGTAAGGTTGCTTGGAAAACTAATCCAAATGTAGTGGGAAAAGCTATATAACGCCTAGAGGTGATAAGGCAGAGCAGTCTCAACTTGAAGCACGTCGAATCCACAACACTTTTAATCAAATATTTACGCGTCAGATAAATAAAATTTATATTATAGTGCAAAACAGTGCTCTGTAACAATTGCGTTAAGAATATATAAAGGGCTTTTGCCGTTTTTGCAGAAAACGTGAGTGAAAATTGGTTAATTAATTTATTTTAAATATTTATAATGATATAAGGCTTCTGGTTCAATTCTAATAGACTTCTGGTCCAATTCTATTCCGCGTCTAAGACAATTTTAAATTCTAAATTCATAACACTAAGAAACCTACGAATTCCAAGTGATGTTTAAGGGAAGAGGTCCAAAGCGTATCCAGAGAAATATAGAATAAAGCACGAGGTAAATTTTAGAAACAAGGAGTAACTGTACTGAATTATTGGTTCAAACATAAGGAGTACAAAGCAGGGCATTAGGTTTTGATTAAAAATAATGAGGGGGGTGTTGATCCACAACACGAAACAAATCAACAGGAAATCACAGGTCAGACCTACCTAGTTTTAAGGAATTTTTTCAAATTTTAATTTTAACACTGAATTTATTAAATTTCTCTAAAGCTTGTAAGGAGTCAACAAGAACATTGAATACCTTGAAACTTACGTAAAAATCATAAAAGGGTCTTGAACGTTCCAGATTTTTTTGTAAAGTTGTCGTTTTTGGCGACTTTAAATTGAATTGAAAAAGATATAAATTTTGGGATAAATAATCCATATAATATGAATCGATTGAAGGGTGTATTTAAAGGATTACAAAGGTTGTGAAGTGTAAATATTATTTCCTTTCATTATATGAATGTTGAATGACTTCGTTTTATCAATTCAAACAAATAATCATAAAGAGGTAAATGAAAATTGATCATTATAACGTTGTGCACTCTGTGTAAATTAAAAAGGGATAGCCGTGACATAATCAAATTAGAAGATTAGAGAAAAGCACAGAGCGGTGGCGTTCAGCTAGAACGTTTATTACATCGGCGTAGGGCGTTATGATTTTAATATTTAAATGACGCAACAACGAGGAGCCAAAATACATACTAATATATATATATATATATATATATATATATATAAAAGACAGGTTATTTGCAGTCCGCAATAAGAAATTGTGTAAAACAATATATAAAATAAGATGTATCTGTAAACAAACTCTATGAAAATAATAGAACCTATTGACGAATACAAATCGGGCTGGTAGTTATATAGCCATTAACAAAGATTGCTTATTACTTCAGGGAGAAACATCCACTGACCGACGGTTTCGGCTTTATTAAGCCTCCTCAGGTGAAATAGTCTCCAAGAACCCTATGAAGTAATCGAAGCTATTATACTGGTATAATTTCAAAACAATCTCTGTACTATGGCAAAAGTAAATAAAACCGCCATCAGGTGATAAACATCAACACTACTAAGCGTGGAAGTACAAAAATTGAATCAAAACTACATAGTAAATCCTATAGATGGCTATACAAGTACGTTGGCCATTTGAGATTTGCGGAATGTTACACAAAATTTATTTGCAAACGTAACAAACCTTCTCGCGGCGACACCGGGTTCATGCCTCAAGTTGCAAATCAAATAATAAAGACAGGTTATTTGCAGTCCGCAATCAGAAATTGTGTAAAACAATATATAAAATAAGATGTATCTGTAAACAAACTCTATGAAAATAATAGAGCCTATTGTACGAATACAAATCAGGCTGATGGTTATTATAGCCATTAACAAAACATTAGCTTATTACTTCATGGGAGAAACATCCACTGACCGACGGTTTCGGCTTTATTAAGCCTCCTCAGAGTGAAATAGTCAGTGGATGTTTCTCCCATGAAGTAATAAGCTAATGTTTTGTTAATGGCTATATAACTACCAGCCCGATTTGTATTCGTCAATAGGCTCTATTATTTTCATAGAGTTTGTTTACAGATACATCTTATTTTATATATTGTTTTACACAATTTCTTATTGCGGACTGCAAATAACCTGTCTTTTTATTATTTGATTTGCCTTAGGGCATGAACCCGGTGTCGCCGCGAGAAGGTTTGTTACAGTTTGCAAATCAAATCTTTGCGTAAATTCCGCAAATCTCAAATGGCCACACGTACTTGTATAGCCATCTATAGGATTTACTATGTAGTTTCGATTCAATTTTGTACTTCCACGCTTAGTAGTGTTGATGTTTATCACCTGATGGCGGTTTTATTTACTTTTGCCATAGTACAGAGATTGTTTCGAAATTATACCACTATAATAGCTTGATTACTTCATAGGGTTCTTGGAGACTATTTCACTCTGAGGAGGCTTAATAAAGCCGAAACCGTCGGTCAGTGGATGTTTCCTCCCCTATGAAGTAATAAGCTAATCTTTTGTTAATGGCTATATAACTACCAGCCCGATTTGTATTCGTCAATAGGTTCTATTATTTTCATAGAGTTTGTTTACAGATACATCTTATTTTATATATTGTTTTACACAATTTCTTATTGCGGACTGCAAATAACCTGTCTTTATATATATATATATATATATATATATATATATTAGTATGTATTTTTGGCTCCTCGTTGTTGCGTCATTTAAATATTAAAATCATAACGCCCTACGCCGATGTAATAAACGTTCTAGCTGAACGCCACCGCTCTGTGCTTTTCTCTAATCTTCTAATTTGATTATGTCACGGCTATCCCTTTTTCATTTACACAGAGTGCACAACGTTATAATGATCAATTTTCATTTACCTCTTTATGATTATTTGTTTGAATTGATAAAACGAAGTCATTCAACATTCATATAATGAAAGGAAATAATATTTACACTTCACAACTTTTGTAATCCTTTAAATACACCCTTCAATCGATTCATATTATATGGATTATTTATCCCAAAATTTATATCTTTTTCAATTCAATTTAAAGTCGCCAAAAACGACAACTTTACAAAAAAATCTGGAACGTTCAAGACCCTTTTATGATTTTTACGTAAGTTTCAAGGTATTCAATGTTCTTGTTGACTCCTTACAAGCTTTAGAGAAATTTAATAAATTCAGTGTTAAAATTAAAATTTGAAAAAATTCCTTAAAACTAGGTAGGTCTGACCTGTGATTTCCTGTTGATTTGTTTCGTGTTGTGGATCAACACCCCTCATTATTTTTAATCAAACCTAATGCCCTGCTTTGTACCCTTATGTTTGAACCAATAATTCAGTACAGTTACTCCTTGTTTCTAAAATTTACCTCGTGCTTTATTCTATATTTCTGGATACGCTTTGGACCTCTTCCCTTAAACATCACTTGGAATTCGTAGGTTTCTTAGTGTTATGAATTTAGAATTTAAAATTGTCTTAGACGCGGAATAGAATTGGACCAGAAGTCTATTAGAATTGAACCAGAAGCCTTATATCATTATAAATATTTAAAATAAATTAATTAACCAATTTTCACTCACGTTTTCTGCAAAAACGGCAAAAGCCCTTTATATATTCTTAACGCAATTGTTACAGAGCACTGTTTTGCACTATAATATAAATTTTATTTATCTGACGCGTAAATATTTGATTAAAAGTGTTGTGATCGACGTGCTTCAAGTTGAGACTGCTCTGCCTTATCACCTCTAGGCGTTATATAGCTTTTCCCACTACATTTGGATTAGTTTTCCAAGCAACCTTACAGATTGCTGCCAATAACCATATTTGTCCTAGTATAACTTCAAGCTGATTTCTGATGAAACTATTTTGGAGTTTAGTATCATGCTGTTATTTACTATTGTTATCGTTGCCGGACTATTAACTTATGTCTGTTGTTTTGTATAGATAAAACTTTTGGATAATTGTATAAAATAAATGATGTAATACGAATGCTGTTTTCGTTTATGTATTTATTTAAACTGATCTTTAAAAATGCGTTTTCTTATCAAAGCGCTTATTGTTCCCTCTTTGTTACAAGCGTAATTGCATGCAGATTCATTAGGTTTTATCTTATATACTGCTTATTTATTTTATAAACTTGTAGAACACTTCTCAATGTAGTTTAATTACATGTACGATTATTTCTCTGTTGAATACGCGTTCTATTATTGGAAGATATGCTTACTGGTATTGATTAAAGTTAATGCTAAATAAGTGCAGTTTTTTGATTTCCATTGCTATTTACAGTTACTACGCGACTCTTACTACTCAATACACTCTTAAACAAACCCCTATCACAGCATTATATATATAATATATATATCAGTTAATAAGATGATACAATAACTTAGATTTTTATGCAAAGCCCAAATGATCATTTCATAATTATATATATATATATATATATATATATATATATATGTATATATAAAATAAGATGTATCTGTAAACAAACTCTATGAAAATAATAGAGCCTATTGACGAATACAAATCGGGCTGGTAGTTATATAGCCATTAACAAACATTAGCTTATTACTCATAGGGAGGAAACATCCACTGACCGACGGTTTCGGCTTTATTAAGCCTCCTCAGAGTGAAATAGTCTCCAAGAACCCTATGAAGTAATCGAAGCTATTATAATGATATAATTTCGAAACAATCACTGTACTATGGCAAAAGTAAATAAAACCGCCATCAGGTGATAAAACACCAACACTACTAAAGTGTGGAAGTACAGAATTGAACCGAAACTACATAATAAATCCTATAGATGGCTATACAAGTACGTGTGGCTATTTGAGATTTGCGCAATGTTACAGCAAAATTTATTTGCAAACGTAACAAACCTTCTCGCGGCGACACCCGGGTTCATGCCCCAAGGCAAGTCAAATAATAACAGGACGGTTATTTGCAGTCCGCAATAAGAAATTGTGTACAACAATATATAAAATAAGATGTATCTGTAAACAAACTCTATGAAAATAATAGAGCCTATTGACGAATACAAATCGGGCTGGTAGTTATATAGCCATTAACAAAACATTAGCTTATTACTTCATAGCCATCTATAGGATTTATTATGTAGTTTCGGTTCAATTCTGTACTTCCACACTTTAGTAGTGTTGGTGTTTTATCACCTGATGGCGGTTTTATTTACTTTTGCCATAGTACAGTGATTGTTTCGAAATTATATCATTATAATAGCTTCGATTACTTCATAGGGTTCTTGGAGACTATTTCACTCTGAGGAGGCTTAATAAAGCCGAAACCGTCGGTCAGTGGATGTTTCCTCCCCTATGAAGTAATAAGCTAATGTTTTGTTAATGGCTATATAACTACCAGCCCGATTTGTATTCGTCAATAGGCTCTATTATTTTCATAGAGTTTGTTTACAGATACATCTTATTTTATATATTGTTGTACACAATTTCTTATTGCGGACTGCAAATAACCGTCCTGTTATTATATATATATATATATATATATATATATATATATATATATATACTGGGTTATCCAAAAGTCCCGCAACCCTAAAATATTTTTCTGGACTGCATTTTCTGAAAAAACTTTTCCTACAAAATATTTAGGATTGTCTTCCAGCTATATGTTTGTGGCCTTAAAGTTGACCTTGACAATGACCTTAAAGGTTAAATCGTTGTCAAGTTCATTTTTTCGAATAACACCCCGATTTTTTATTGCGGATTTGGAAGGTGCACAGAATTTTATAAACGACCTTAACCTTGGCCATGACCTTGAGATGACCTTGAAGACAATTGAGGTCAATTAAGAAAAAGTATTTCCAATATTTTAGGTTTTCTGGAGAATTTTTTTTACAAATGCTCAAGATTGTGCTCCACCTATCTGTTGATGTCCTTGAAGTTAACCTTGACCGTCACCTTGAAGTTGAAATCGTTTTTTAAATCAATTTTTCAAATAGAAACCTCTATTTTTATTGCGGATTCAGAAAGAGCACAAAGTTTTACAAATTACCATGACCTTGGTAATGATCTTGAAGAAAATTGAGGTTAATTTAATAAATATTTTCAGGCAACATGGTAAGTGTTTCTAGCCAGTTAAGGCAAGGTGGTAAGTGCGCCCTGCCAGTTAAGGGAAGGTGGTAAGTGTTTATAGCCAGTTAAGGCAAGGTTTAGAAGTGTCCCCAGTCAGTTAAAACAAGGTGGTAAAATTTCTTTAGCAATTGAGGCAAGCGGTGAGTGTACTTAACTTGTTGAGGCAAAATACTGATGTTCCCAGTCAGTTAGGACAAAGTGACAAGTGCACACAGCAATTTAAGAAAAGGTGGTAAGATAGAGTTTCTAGCTAGTTAAAGCAAGACAATGTATGTGTGTACCCAGCCAGTTAAAGTAAGGTGCCAATTGAGACAATTGAGCTAATTTTTCGAATGCTGGTATAATTATCTTTTTGAATAGCCAATGCCACACGCAATTAATTATCTTCAGCGCGTGCTAATTTTGGGCGACCTGATCTGGGTAGATCTTTCACAGTACCCGTATCATCCAATTTTCTTTTCAATCTGCTTACAGTTGATTTCTGAATTTGTTCTTGTCTTACCCTAAACGACTGCTTAAAAAGATTTGCGACATCCTCTAGCGATTTCTGTTAATTTCTCCAAGCACGCATCATGATGACGATTATCCGTTCTGGTTCACTAAGTTTAACCGTAACAACTAGGAGTTAATGAATATTTCTGTACAGCAAAAAAAAACACTAATTATTCTGAGGAGGACCGTTGCTGATATTTATGCAGTACAAGCTACTTACCTTTAATTATCATATTAAAAGCTATCCCTAGCATAGCTCTGAAAAAATATACAATCACTATCTTGAGAAGGACTGTGTGATTTATGCAGCTTCAGTGAAATTTTTATATTGTATTTAAAATTACTATCAATTTATAATACAACATTGTTCAATTATAAGAAAAAGCACTTTCAGATTTATTGTCAGATGGCAGAGAATTAAAGCTTTTAGTAGACCTCTGAATAATTAATAGGAATGTTTTAGATGTAGTAAATATTAACACTTTCCGCAATAATTCATTAATTCTTCTCTGTTCTTTGATCGTAGTTCCATTACTCCTTTTCCGATCATTGAACTACACTGAATTATAATTTCATAGCCACTTATAAAGCAATTTTAACCGATTCACTAAAGCTGCATAAATATTGCTGTCAGTTCTTCTTAGGATAGTTATTGTTTACTTTTTCGAAGCAATACCAGCAATAGTTTTAATAGTTCTTCTTTGGATAATTAAGGGTAAGTCGTTACAACTGCACAAATATTATCAATAGTCCTTCTCAGGATAGTTGGTGTTTTTTTCAAAGCAATATCCGCGATAGTAGCTTTTAATAGTCCTTTTCAGGATAATTGACAGCGAGTCACTAGAGCTGCATAAATATTACTGACAGGATAGTTAGTGTTTATTTTTTCAAAGCTATACCAGCGATAGCGTTTAATAGTCCTTCTTAGCATAATTGAAAGTGATTCACTAGAGCTGAATAAAAAACACCGCATCTTTTTTAGGATAGTTGGTGCTTTTTTCGTTTCAGAGCAATACCAGCGATAGCTTTTAATAGTCCTTCTTAGGCTAATTAAGGTGAGTCGCTTCTTTTGCATAAATATTATTAACAGTCCTTCTCAGGATAGTTAGTGTTTGTTTTTCTGGGCAGAAATATTCATTATATCCTAGTTGCGATGGTTAAACTTAATGACCGAGAACGAATAGTCGTTCTCGTGATGCGTGGGTGGGGAAATAAACAGCGGTCGCCGGAGGATGTTGCAACTCTTTTTAATCAGTCGTTTAGGGTAGAACAAGCACAAATCCAGATATCAACTGTAAGCAGGTTGGAAAGAAAATTTAATGATACGGGTTCTGTGAAAGATCTACCCAGATCAGGTCGCCCAAAATCAGCCCGCACTGAAGATAATCAATTGAATGTGGTATTGGCTGTTCAAGAAGATCATCATACAAGCATCCCAAACATACAACAGCAACTAAATTTGAGTTATGGTACGGTACAACGTATTTTGACTAAGGATCTCAAATTTCACCCTTACAAAGTCAAACTTGTTCAGGAACTAAACGAAGATGACCCTGATAGAAGCATGCAATTCGCAGAATTGATGATGGAGCGGATAGATGCAGATGTAACCTTCCTGAATCATATTGTCTTTTCCGATGAAGTCACATTTTGCATAAATGGTAGCGTAAATAGGCACAATATGAATTACTGGAGCGGCAAAAACCCAGGATGGGCGATGGACACACGCTCTACTCAATACCCTCAAAAGATTAACGTTTGGGCAGGTATTTTAGATAACCACATAACTGGACCATTCTTTATTGACGGCACGCTTACTGAAATTAAATATGAAGAGTTGCTAAGGAATGAAATAGTACCTGCTATTCAAGACATTACTGACAAATTTGATGACACCTGGTTTCAGCAGGATGGAGCGGCTCCTCATTTCGCGCTGTGTCAGAAATTTTCTTGACGAAGTCTTTCAACATAGGTGGATAAGACGCCATGGAGAAATTGAATGGCCAGCAAGATCTCCGGATCTTACTACACTAGATTTCTTTTTATGGAATCATCTTAAAGATAGAGTTTATCGCACTAAACCAGCTAATGTAGAGGAGCTCAAACAACGAATACGGCACGAAATAGCTCTCATTGATCCTGAAACCATTTGCAAAGCTGTTACCACTGTTTACAATCGAATAGCCTATTGCCAAGAGACACATGGTAATCAATTCGAACACCTACTTAAATAAATAATTTTTGAATAAAATAGACACAAAATAGCTTTGCTGTTAGTGGCTAAAAGTACAAATCACCCCACCCTGTTTAAATTGGGAGTACCTTCGCTGGTTCCGTATACACATTTCTTAGACATCACTTCCTGAGCATATCAGTACCTTGTCTCAAATGACGGAAAACCCTTACCACCTTGCCTTCACTGGCTGGAAACACTTACCACCTTGTCTTAACTGGCTGGGAACACATACAATCTTGCCTTAATTGGCTCGGAACTTTTACCACTTTGCTTAATTGGTTAAGAACACTTACTACCTTGCCTTCACTGGCTGGAAACACTTACCACTTTGTCTTAACTGGCTGGGAACACTTACCACCTTGCTTAACTGGCTGGGAACACTTACAACCTTGCCTTATCTGGCTGGGAACACTTACCACCTTGCCTGAATTGGCTGGCAACACGTACAACTTTGCTTAACTGGCTAAGAACACTTACTACCTTGCCTTCACTGGCTGGAAACACTTACCACCTTGTCTTAACTGGCTGGGAACACATACAACCTTACCTTAGTTGGCTCGGAACTCTTACCACTTTGCTTAACTGGCTAGAAACACTTACCAGCTTGCCTTTACTGGCTAGGAACACTTACCACTTTGACTTAACTAGCTGAATGCACATAAGGTTTTGCCTTAACTAGCTGAGAATACTTACCACCTCGCTTTAACTAGCAGGGCACACTCACCACCTTGCCTTAACTGGCTAGGAACACTTACCACCTTGTCTGAAAATATTTTTTAAATTACCTTCAATTTTTTTCAAGATCATCTTCAAGGACATTACCGAGGTCATGGTAATTTGGAAAATTTTGTGCTCTTTCCGAATCCGTAATAAAAATAGGGGTTTCTATTTAAAAAATTGACCTAAAAACGATTTGACCTTCAAGGTCACGGTCAAGGTCAACTTCAAGGTCATCAACAGATACGTGGAGTACAATCTTGAGCATTTGTAAAAAAAAATCTCCAAACCACCTAAGTAGACGGTTTACACCGGTCCTGCCGCCACATTTCCACCAGTATCCACATTTTCACACACATCTGGACCAAATTTACTTGTAAATTCCCATAAGGAGGAAATGAGGAGATTCATCTCCACATTTCTACACACATCTGGCCCAAATAGTTTTATTTGACTAGCCATTTTCATCTTTCGAGATAAATATATCTTACATTTTCATCTTTCGAGATAAATGAGCATCCTCATTTGCTCCCACATCTGAACCAAATAGTTTTCTTCGACTAGCCATTGCATCTTTTGAAATAAACCTATCTTGTTTGGTATCAATTAATATTAGATTTTTCTCAGCTACCCGAATCTCTAGGAATTTCTTAGATTGCATCATCCTCCAGAGAGCTACCCCAATTTTAAGATTTTTTGCTGATAGCGATTTTTAACCGTTCTTATAAAATGCGACACATCAAGCTAACCTAGAATTTTATGCAGAATCCGAATCTGCAAACAGATTTAAAATAGGACCACCCCCTGCAAAGTTATACTTTTAAAGTTCTGAAGCTCTAAATTTTGCTCTTTGCTTTATAACCTAATAAATATCTTTCTTCGACTAGCCATTGCATCTTTCGAGATAAACCTATCTTGTTTCGTATCAATTAATATTAGATTTTTCTCAGCTACCGGAATCTCTAGGAATTTTTTTGATTGCATCATCCCCCAGAAAGCTATCCCAATTTTAAGATTTATTACCGGTAACGATTTTATGGTCGTCCTTAGAAACTTTTTAACAATACGACATATCAAACTAACCTAGAATTTTACGCAGAATCTGAATCTGCCAACAGATTTGCAATAGGACCACCTCCTGCAAAGTTACACTTATTAAAGTCCTAAACCTCTAAATTTTGCTCTTTGCTCTATAACCTAACAAATAGTTTTCTTCAACTAGCCATTGCATCTTTCGAGATAAACCTATCTTGTTTGTTATCAATTAATATTAGAATTTCTTCAGCTACCCGAATCTCTATGAATTTTTTAGATTGCATCATCCCCCAAAGAGTTACCCCAATTTCAAGATTTTTTGCTGGTAGCGATTTTTAACCGTTCTTATAAATTTTTGTAGCGATGCGATACATAAAATTAGTCTAGAATTTTACGCCCAATCCAAATATGCACACAGATTTGCGATAGGATCACCCCCTGCAAAGTTACACTTTTAAAGTCCTAAACCTCTAAATTTTGCTCTTTGCTCTATAAGCAAACCTAACAAATAGTTTTCTTCGACTAGCCATTGCATCTTTCGAGATAAACCTATCTTGTTGGTATCAATTAATATTAGAATTGTCTCAGCTACCCGAATCTCTAGGAATTTTTTTAGATTGCATCATCCCCCAGAGAGCTACCCCAATTTTAAGGTTTTTTGCTGGTAGCGATTTTTAACCATTCTTATAAATTTTTTTAACCATACGACACATCAGACTAACCTAGAATTTTATGCAGAATCCGAATCTGTAAATAGATTTGCAATAGGACCACCCCTTACAAAGTTGCATATATACCCTCTGCGAGATAAATCTTTCTCCACATTTCCACCCACGAGATAAATCTATATTGTTTGGTATCAATTATTATTAGATTTTTCTCTGCTACCCGAATCTCTAGAAATTTTTTAGATAGCATCATCTCCCAGGGAGCTACCCCAATTTTAAGATTTTTCTTTATCAATGTCGATTTCTAGTCATCCATCCTTTTTAATATCTAGAATCCTTTAAACAAACACTTAGCGATATTAACACAAAAAAATTAAACACGCAAAAATTTAATAATTTATTTTATCCGATTTACAGTTTAATAAACTAATTGAATACAATATTTACAAAGTATAACATTATCTTCTTAGTGTAACCGAATCCAAGCAGGTTAAAGTAACCTGTAACAAAAAGACATTAATGTGTTTAAAAATACCTATAACAAAAAAGAGATTAATGTGCTGTTTAAAAAAAGAGGAAACGTGTTTCGGTCAATAAGACATATCGTCGTTAATCAAACAATATGAGAATAATGTAAAACATTCCAATGTAATGTGTTTTTAATATGTAAATGGGAAGGTCGAGTTTAACGTCATCATCGCCACGAATTACATGTGAAAGCGGTGTATAATGATTTTTACTAAGACAGTTTAAATTTTGTAAACCACATTTCTAAATACATATTCACAATTTTTTATTCTTAACCTAGGCCTACCTATTCCTCGGTTCGGGCACTCCATCGTTGACACTAGCGTTTTTTATGCGATAGCTAGCCATACGGTTGTTAACCGCTATGCTAACCATTTCTACACTATCTTTGCCAGTAGCGGTTTTTCGAGGTATAGGAAGCACCGCAAGAGTTGCATTTAAAAACGTTTGCAGGTACAATTTTAGTACAAGACAGAATCCGCACTATAGGACTTTGTTGAAACTTGTAAGCGAACTAACTTATAAACTAAAAAGTTTGCTCTTGCGTAGCTGCTTTATGCTCCCTATAGATTGTAAACCAAAGGTTTCCGAAGACAGCCAAACGATATTAAGGATTCAGCGGGGAACTAAATGACGTTATCTTTTGCCAATCCTTGCTGCTCGTCCAGTACATTTAGCACCAATGCATGCACCCGGTTCGCATCGTCGATGCTGCGAATGCAGTTAGTAGAAACACCGGAAACGTCTTCCATGTTATACGGATCAACAATCGCATCGCGTGCATATTAAAAATCCAAAAGGGTGGTAGCACACGCACACAAATTGGGTGCAAGTCGTGCTGTAGAAGATGCAGTGCTACTATAAACAAAAACTTAATAAAACACTTTAAACCTTTACTAAGGGAATACCAAACTTGTTGTCTACAGGATACTTACTAATAAAGCAATTTAATTTTAAATAACTTCTACGTCATATTTTCGGAAATGGCAGGTTTGAATATTTTCCTTGGAAATAATCGAAGAGTGCACAAGCGCGGACGCTTAACAAATTAACATTAATACTGAGTATTCCGTACTTTCGTAAGTTGTTCATTTCCTAGAACCAAATCTTCCGCATAACAGTTGGTAGCACGTAAATATTTCTAGAACCGGCAAGTTTTCGATATCGCCCAAATAGAAAATTAGATGCTCGATGTCTGTCAACTTCCGATTCCTTCGTAAAATGTAGAAAAAAACTCGGTCGATCATCCATCTAACTTATACTTCGACCCGCTCCCGTTCTGATTATTTCCAACATTTTTCAAACAACAATTGGTCTAGGAATTTTTAAACCTCCGAGGGATCTATAAGTCGCGATCTATTACACGTTCGAGTTACCGGTAAACTAATATATTCTATAGTAACAGTGCGCTGTATAATACATGCATATCTCTTCTCTGCGCTATTGCTATTCTTGTAGTTGCTTAAAGAGGTCAGTCGACCTTTTTACTGCTAGGACCGCTGCAAAACACCATTCTATACTTTCTTTAAAAGTATAGCACATCGCGTACTTTTTTGTCTGATAATTAAATTTTGCTTATGTAGGCTTTTACACTTTCACATATTTAAACATCTAATACAATCGATTAACCACTTTTGATTATTCTAACGGAGGCCGCCATACATTCAGCCGCGCCGTTCTTTTTGAATCCAACGATCCTATGGGCTTCCACACACTAACACCTAACGTATCTTTCCTACTATTTGTTAAACAAAAACTACCGGCATTGCCATGTCCATATGCGAAAGTAAGCAGATGTTTGTGGATGTCTACAAGAATATGTAACCATATACATTAATCAGTCTAAGCTATTTTATTTAGTCCACGAAAACTACTATTTTTCTAAACCACAATTACTAATCGCCTTTATATGTTTAACATTTCTACCATTTCCCAATGACTGGTGCTACGTACATAAAACCTTTAATTTATTATTGGAGAGAATCTTTATTCTCCAACGCACTGCTGCGTTATTGCATGCCCACCCCTTTTGGGGATATATGCTCGTTATAGGTTGTAGCACTCGCGGTTTTACTTAACTACACTTCGTGAGACCCCTTTAATCTTTTTAATCGTGTCTTTCTCGCCTACAATACAGTAGGACTTGGCTTTTGTACCAACGAATTCTAATACTACCGCCATTAAAGTTGTCTTTGAATTTCCCTACAACATTTTTGTTGACAAGCGGTATATTGTATTTATTATCTGGGGAGTAGTCACTCTTTTAAGATAAATATATCTTTTTTGGTATCAACTAATATTAGATTTTTCTAGGGAGCCCAAACCTGTAAATAGTTTTTAAATAGGACCATCCCCATACAAAGTTATGCCTTTTAAAAACCCAAACCTTTAACTTTTGCTTATCTTTATTTAACTGCATCCTTAGAACCTTTTTTTGCTACCCAAGACATATGCTTTAACCAACCATTTCCCGAGAAATCTAAAACCGATGTGTCCCGCGAACACCAAGTGGAGATAACATGTATACTCTGTCAACCGACGCACCCCTCTCTGTGCGACTGCTATTTCGTGGTAACGTCACAGTCTTTTGTAAACAAAAAGCAAAGTAATACTATTCTAAAATGTTTATTCTGACATACATAACAAAATTTAAAAATATTTAATACCAAGCATGGATCCATTTAAACTTAATTTTAATAAAAAGTTATACACAGGAAACAGTCCTTTCTTTATGTTTGTTTGGAGTCGTTTTAATTTTATCTAATTTTATTCGCAACTTAAAATTTAAATCGACACCCAAGTCCTCCATCTCCTTTTCTAGCCAATAGTTTTATACATAGAGACCGTCTAGGTTTTCGAATTGCAAAATGTGCCGAAGTTTGCCTCTATATATAAAGTCTTTGATTTCACCGACAACCAGATCAATTCCTTCGTGTACTTCTTGCAGCTTGTGACAATCTTTAATCGCGGCTCTGCCACTATATCTTGCATACGTATCTTGTTAGCTTGATCAACTTCTTCTTGTCGGTATTGGAGGAAATCCTTATTTTCCCACTCACTGTTGCATAGTTGCATGTCCACCACTTTTGGAAATATATGGTTGTTATAGGTTGTAAGACCCTCGGTTTTAAATGATCCGAAAGGTTCTTTACTAGGCAAATATACAATGTTTAACGGAACTTCTTTGCGTGTGGTGTACGCCAAGGTTACGAAACCCGCATTCCTTAGTTCGTCTATGTTATCTGCCATTTCGATAAATACGGTTTTAGAATAACCTTTTAAAAAGTATACGGATTTAGTACCATCTTTTCCCGCAACAACATCTATATAACTAAAAGAGTCTCTCTTGCTAACCGCAAATGCAGATAGCTTGTAGAACCCGGATGTATTTAAGTCAGTCCATCTGCACATAAAATAATCTTTTAATTCTTCCTCATTTTCTCTAATAAGATGTTCTTTGTCTAACACATCTTTGTATTGTTCGCGTATTGTCGCAGTGTTTTCCATGTAGTCCAACTGTCGCTTTTTTGCATCCATTTCCTCTAATTCCAGTTGTCTTTTTCTGCCACTTACAGCGTATGGCATGCATAATGAGGCAATTTCCTTTAGCGTAAACAGATAGAGTTTACTGTCAATATTTACACGTTATCGTACAACCTCTAGGCGAATGTTAGGCGTATCTATCAACCCCTATTCCAAAATGACTATTTCTTTTGGAATTGTAGAATATGGTGTTGCAGATTGTGTAAAATATGTACTACCTGCTTTAATGTAATGCTTGTGTAAGATTTATATTTTATCTTGCCTATCTGTTACGTTTATCGTGGCAGCCACGTTGGGCGCCAAATTTATGCTACGTTGGCTCGTAGCCGTGCGTAACACGAGTTAAGGTTCGGGCCTTTGGAGCTGTGTTTTTAAAAAACAACTTAAACACTTAACAAAAATTTAATGTAATTTGTACATAATAACTTTATAAAAAATTAATTGTACTAGTGAGTATCCTAGGTAGACAACAATGCAAAAGCTGTATTACTCAGACTGACTGCCGGGCCTTGAGCTCCCGGGCTTTTTATAATAACCTGCCCCTCACACGGCTGTGGGAACTTGCAGATCTCATGTCTGCTTTACACTTTGTTACAATGTATCAATCTTAATTCTAAGTAATTGCGGTATGTTGACCGCCTGTGACCTGCCACCTGCAGTACCACTGCCATCATCCCGACACGGTCCGCTTGAAAAATGTTAGGCGAGCATTTTTCTCAAAAATACACCCTCGTTCGGATGAGAGGTAAAATGGAGGTCCCGTGTGTGAGTGTTGTCACGCACGTTAAAGATCCCTACCTTGCTTGGAACAGCAAGGGTTCGGCAAAATTCCAAATTTTCCAGGTAAAAAAAACTCGCTTCCTGGCCAATGTAGTACCTTCGGGTGGAGCATTGGAAAATCACATGTAAAGTATCACTGCCATCACGGATGCAAAGTTGCATGTCCGTTCACATGAACTGTCGATAACCTCTCTGGGTTATCCTTGTATTACAATGTTGCATTGAACTTATACTTTATTTAACAATTTCAAATAATTCCTATTAGATTCAATATATCAATATATATAGGTAATTGGGGGATACATAACTCCTCCCACCGTAAATAAAAAATTAAGGTTTTTCTTAATTTTTAAATACATAAAATTCATTATTCAAATTCATTTACAATTCATTGTTTCTAAGGGTATACTTATTGTTTCTTTTTTTCTCTTTGTTTCCTTAAATCTAGAACTGTTTCCTTCATTCTTATATCTAAGGTACATTTTGTAAAATACATACATGATTACAAAAATTATTAAAATGATCAATACAATTGTCTAAACACTTATATTATTATAATGTAATTTTGGCGTTTTGAGTTCACTTAATTGTTCTTTATAACTTTCCACTAATTTCACGGCGTGGTTGAGATCGTCTAAGTCTAGATGCTCTAGCTTCATAGGTTTCTTGATTATTTCTTCGTCTTCTTGTTGTATCTTGAACTGTAGTTCCGGTAGGTTTGCAAGTTTCTTTGTTGCTATAGGATCTTGGTAAACTCTGATTACTTCTTCTTTCAATTTCACATAACAGTCTTCTTTGAGGGTAATTAGTTTGCTTCCGATTAATGCTTGGTTATTTTCATCTTGGTTGCAGTGGATGGTTGCTATTACTTCTGTTGGGAAAATGGCTATCCATTTGTTATTTGTAACTTTTTGAATTTTCATGTTAGTTATTTGCACTTGTTTGGATTCACAGTTTTCGTAATGATTTGAGAATTTTAATAGTTGTACTTCACAAGGGCTGTCTTCTTTAATGGTTGTTGTCGTCATCGATTGACATAAATATTGGTTTGGTGTTACTTCAGTACATTTTTCGTTTGTATAACCATATCTCAGTTCATTTAGGGATAGGAATTTGGTTTTGGGTATGATTACTTGGTATGTGCTAGTAACTTTCGTTGGAAAAGCAAATAAATGATAATAATTATAATTGTTACTTTCTACTATCGGGATTTCTATTAAAAATATTATTTCGTTTTTCTTAATGTTGCTAAAATTTGTTACATTAAAGTAAGGGTTGATATTATTTGAGTAAATATTGTAATTTTGTATACTGCCTAGTTTATTGGTAGTATACCGGGGTTGTTTTTTATTTATTATTATTAGGTTGTCCGTTCTACCTGGGCGGAGGTTGACGGTAAGGGTGATGATTGTCCATCTGAAATTACAGGGTGTCTTAGGTTTTTCAAATGAATGTACTTTGTTATTTTACCGTTGTCTACTACTGCTATGTTTTTATCTGATATTTTCTTAATTTTAAATGGTCCTAAATTTCTGGGTGCTGTTTTATGTCGCTTGCTTAGAAAGTTTTTCTCATACACGGTTTGTCCTATTGAAAATTTATTTGTGTCGGTATTTTTATTTCGGGTTGTGGTAATACGTTCTTTATCGTTTTCTAATTTATCTTTTACCTTGTCGTAAGTTATTTTTAGTTTTTGTTTGTGGTCTTTCGCATATTGTTGATATACCTCCTTGTTGTAGTGTATGTCATAGGGATTTCGTGAATCTGAATGTCCTAAGGTTAATTCTAAGGGTGTAAAATTTGTTGATGAGTAAATTGTGTTATTATAGGCGATTAGTGCGTATGACATTAAATTGGTTATATGTTCCTTTTTATAATTTATTCTTAATAATCGAATTTGTTCTAACAGGATTAAATGTAGTCTTTCAATTAGTCCGTTTGATTCAGGGGGGTTTTCTGTTATGAAATGAATTTTTATTTTGTGAAGTTCTAAAGTGTTTTGTATTGTCTCATTTTTAAATTCGCTACCATTGTCTAGAGTTATTGATTCGGGTGTTCCGTAAAATGTGAAATATTGTAAAAATCCTTGGGTCACGTCGATGCTATTTTTGGATGTGATTGGTATTGCTTGGCCTATTTTTGTGAATGCGTCTACAATTGTTAGATATTTTTGTGCTTCTACTACTAGAGTATCGGCATGTAGTTTTTGAAATGGTTTGTCGGGTGTTTTGGTTAACATTAAGGGTTTCCTATCGTATTTCGCTCTGTCACATAGTTCGCATTGGTTAATAAAATCTGTGGTCAATTCCTTCATGTCTTTAAAATAAGAACGTCTTACAAGTTGCTTTATAGTTTCGTTAATTCCACGATGGTTGGTTTTTCCTTCGTGTTGATTCCTAATTACATCGTTTATTTCGTCAGGGTCGTCTAGTGTTATTAATTTTCTAGTACATCTGATGAGTTCAGGGCCAGAGTTATTGAATAATTTAATGTATAATTCTGAAAATCTTTGGTATAAATGTTCGGTGTTGAAATAGAAATAAAATCGTTTTTTCTCGGGGGTGTATTCTTTTAAAATTTTAATTATTTGTTCTTCGTTGTCATCTTTAGTTATTTGAATTTGGTATATCTTTTTGTTATCTACTTTTGTATATTTTACTGGATTGGGGTTATTTAAAACTTCGGTTATTATAAATTGGTTGGGTTTCATATCGATTGCTTCGTTTAAAATTTTAATCGCGTTTTTTGGTTCTTTGTTTTGTGTCGAATGTATGGTGTCGATCTCGTCTGGATCTTCCCTTATTTCTTCTTCGTCTACGTTTCCAATAATGGATTCCGTTTCTAATGCATTGAGCTGGATTCTACTTAAAGCGTCTGCGTATAATTTCGTAATCGTACTCTTCGAGTCTGATTCTCCATCGTTGTAATTTTGAATTCGGTTCTTTCAGTTTGCATAGCCATACTAGTGGTCTATGATCGGTGTATATGTAAAATTTTCTTCCGTATAAATAAGGTCTAAAATATTTTGTTGCCCAAATTATGGCTAATAACTCTTTTTCTATGGTACTATATTTTTGTTCGGTTTCATTCAGGGTTCTGGATGCGTAGCTGATGGGTTTATCGCTACCTACTTTTCCTTGGCTCAATACTGCGCCTAATGCTACATTCGATGCGTCTGTCGTCAGTATAAATGGTTTTGTAAAGTCTGGGTATTCTAATACAGGGTGATTCATTAATATGTTTTTAATTTTGTCTACGGCTTTAATAAATTCCGGAGTGTGTTCAATTTTGTTTCCCTTTTTTAAACAGTTTGTCAGGGGTTTGGTTATCTGAGCGTAACTTTTAATGAATTTGCGGTAGTAACCACTAAGTCCTAGAAATCCTTTAATTTCTTTGTTTGTTTTTGGTAATGGGTAATTTAGAACTGCATTTGTTTTGTCGGGATTTGGCATTACTCCTTGGGATGTTATTACATGTCCTAAAAATGATACTTCTTTTTGTAAGAATTCACTTTTGTTTAACTGTACTTTAAAATGTGCTTGTCTAAGTCTTTCGAATACTTCTTTCAGTCTTTCTATGTGTTCTACCAATGATGTGGAATAAACTATGATGTCGTCAAGGTATACAAGGCATTTTTCATTGTGTATTCCTCGTAGTATATTGTCCATGACTCTCTGGAAAGTAGCGGATGCGTTCTTTAATCCAAATGGCATTCGTTTGTACTCGTAATGTCCTCTAGGTGTGCTGAAGGCTGTTTTTGATATGTCTTTTTCTTCCATCTCTACCTGATGGTATCCTGATGCTAGGTCTAATATTGTAAAATATTGGCATTTGCCTAATTTGTCTAAAATTTCGGTTATATTTGGTAGTGGATATTTGTCATCTACCGTTTTTTCATTTAACTTTCTATAATCTATTACCATTCTGTATTTTCTCTTTCCGGTTGCGTCTAATTTCTTAGGTACTATTAACACGGGGCTGCTCCATGGTGAATTGGAGTGCTGGATTATGTCTTGGTCTAATAAGTCTGCTACTTGTCTGTCAGCTTCTTCTTGGCTTGCATGAGGTAGTCTATATGCTTTTGTAAAAATTGGCTTATCGTCTGTTAGCTCGATATGATGTTTTATTGTGTTGGTGAATGTTAATGGTATTCCTTCGCAATGGAATATGTCGCGGTATTCAAAACATAAGTTTTTAATTGCTCTTTCTTCTTCTTGATTGATGTCGGTATTGAAGCGGATGTTACTTAAATTTTCTCTTAACATTTTGTCATGTTCTATTGGGTTGTAATCGTTTTCTAAATTTTTGTCTATTTTCATTTCGTTAAAATTTAATTCCTTTACGTTAATTGGGTCTGTTAATGATAATTCTACGGGATAGTCGTTTGAATTTAATATTGTTGTGGTTGCATAGTTATCTTTTATTTGTACTAAGGCAGTTGGTATTTCTACTCCTTGTTGAAATGTCATATGATTTATTATTCCTAAATTTTTGTTAGTTTTTACTGGGGTTTTTATTTTTCTTTCCGTTCGAGGTTCTATAGTGTATTTTTGTTCAATTTGTGTGTTTTGAAATTTAATTGGGATTTTTCCGTATTTTGTCCTTAATAAGCGATTTTTAATGTCAATGTTGACTCTTAATTTTCTTAGAAGGTCCATTCCGATTAATCCGTTATATTTGTCGTTAAATTCGAATACACAAAATTTATGTTTCATTTTAACATTAAATGTTTTCGGTAGGGGTATATTAGCTACGAATTGGTGTATTGTCGTTTGATGGGCTGTTTTAATTTTAAATGGTTCTCTTTCTACATAATCTAAATAATGTTTTTGTACGGTTCTGGGGCTAATTAATGTTTTTGATGATCTGGTGTCGATTAATAGTTTGAATTTGGCGTGGGGTATTTCTATGTATGGTAGTACTAGGTGATTTATGTTATTTAAGTTTATTAAGTTTGGTTGTCTATGAATGGGTCCATTTGAAAATTTGAATTCGAGTTTTCGTCGTCGTACTCCTCGTAAGTTTCGTATTGTTCGTCCCGTTCGTAAGTTTCTGCATGGTTTGATTCATTGTTCGTAGGTGTCTCGATGTAATTATTCTGGTCAGTGTCAAATTTTTCTATTTCTTGATGGAATAGCTCTTCCGATGTAAAATTGCGTTTCTGATGAGGGTTTGGTCGGATATGTGTAATTTTTGTATTTTGTCTGGTGTTACCAGATGAGGTATCCATTGGTGTTGGTTTGTAATAATTATTAGGGTTGATATTATTATTAGTCATTGGTGTATTTCTATTGGGGTTTGCGTTGAATGCTGGTCTTTGTTGGTTTAGATTTTGATTAAATCTTGGTTGGAATGCGGGTTTCGTAAAAGTTGGGTTAAATGTTGGTTTTGAAAAATGTTTATATTGATTATTAAAATTTGTATTGTTGGAACTTGGGTTATTAATTCGCGATTGATTTGTTTGTGCGTTAAAGGGTGTGAATTTTTGTTGAGGTATTGTTTGTCTTGTGGCTTGTATGGTTTTTATTGGTGAATAACTTTTATTCGCGTTGGGATTGTATAGCCGTTGCGGTAATACATTACATTTTCTTCTTCTATGACTAGGCTCATAGCTTCTTCTAGATTTTGGGGTCGTTGGAATCTGATTTTATCCGATAGTCGTTCTGGTAAAGCGTTTATGTATGTGTCTAGTGCCATTTCGTCATACATTTTTGTTTTTAAATGTCTAACGTTTTGATCGGGTTCCTCGATTTTTAATTTGGTTAGTATTAAACTTCTCACGTCTTGGCATTTCATTCCGAATTGGTAGGAGGATTGGTTGTGTTCCATTCTAAGGTTTATTGGGTCTTGTACCAGGCATTTTATGTATTGGTGTCCAAAATATGCAATTAGTAGTTGTTTAAATTGTTCCCAATCTTGTAAATCGTCCCTACTGGCGATTAAGGTTAGTACCCTTCCGGTTAGTTTACTTATTACCAAGCGTATAAGCAATGAATTTCTCGCGTTATCTCCGAATTGGTACCGAATTGGTAGGGGGATTGGTTGTGTTCCATTCTAAGGTTTATTGGGTCTTGTACCAGGCATTTTATGTATTGGTGTCCAAAATATGCAATTAGTAGTTGTTTAAATTGTTCCCAATCTTGTAAATCGTCCCTACTGGCGATTAAGGTTAGTACCCTTCCGGTTAGTTTACTTATTACCAAGCGTATAAGCAATGAATTTCTCGCGTTATCTCCGGGTTTGTAGAAAGTTTTTAGGAACATTTCGGCTGCTTCAATGAAATTTGAGAGATGTGCTTCCGTGCCATCATATATCTGTATTGTCTCCAAATAGAGTCGCATGTCTGTGCTACTCATGTTGGTTAAGGGTTGTTTTCGATTTTGGGAAATTTCAAAAAAAATTATTTTTTTTTGAAATGAGGTTCATTTAGCTATGTGTATTGTTATTTTTGCTTCGGATTTACTAATTTTCCGTTTGGGTTGTAAAATTTTAAATTTTGTAAAAATTGGGGTTGGTTTTGCTATTTGTGATGTTAATTTTGCTTTGGTTTTATTAATTATCCGTTTGGATTAGATAAATTCGAATTCTGTAAAAACTGGGGTTGATTTTGCTTTTTGAAACGTTAATTTTGGTTTGGGTTTATTAATTTTTCATTTAGATTGGGTAATTTTGAATTCTGTAAAAATTGGGGATGATTTTCCTATTTGAAACGTTAATTTCGGTTTGGGTTTATTAATTTTTCAATTAGGTTAGGTAATTTCAGATTTTGTAAAGATTGATTTTGCTATCTTCAGCGTTATTTTTAGAATCGTAGTCGCTGTTATTTTATATTTAGTTACACAGTGCGGTGATGTACTCGTGAAATTTATATTCAATAATGTTGAATTAATTACCGTAGTCTTGGATTTGCTTGTTTTTATGCAGCTTTTAATTTGTCTTGAGTTTCTGCTTCTTAAAGAATCTGAAATGGATGGATTTGTTCTCGCTTTATCTGCTTAGCTTTGTTTTAGTTTAATATATAGGTAATTGGGGGATACATAACTCACGAAGAAAATCTAAGAAATGACCGGGCTCAATCGGAGATTAGGGGGGGTTGTCGAAAGCAGACCAACAGATAAGGTACGCGGCTGTAAGGAGTTAGTAACAATACCTGCAATAAAAAAAATTAGAATAGCAAACCTGCAATAAAAAAAAATTAGTTCTGCAAACCTGAAATAAAGAAAAAGCATAGCATGCTGATCAAGCATAGATTGTTCAGTACTTTGTAGAATGTAAAAAAAAACTGTTTGGATAATCTATATAATCTAACAACGGTAAAAGCAATACAAAAATTTTTAGTACAAAGTGAGGTAATATTGGGGAGTAGCGGAAACGTTTCCTCACACACCAATTAAACATAAATCAGACAAAATTTTAACAAAAAAAAAAAATAGGTAAGCACAATTGATAGGAGTCATCCATTATTGTTGATTCTTCTTTTTTTGTTTCAAATAGCATGCAAGACTATGGTAAAAGGTATCAGAACGACAAAGATATGGCAAAACAACGGATAGATATTTAAAGTAAGACTAAGTAGGAAATAGTTCAACTTACAAAAGGTCCTTCAGTAACGCTTCCTTGCAATTGAAGTGTGGGATTCACGATGTCCGGCACTAACGCAGCACTTCACCCTTGACTGGGAGGGTGTTGATGGAACTTATCACACGTTACCCTAATCACACCTACGTATTTCACTGGTGTTAGCAGCAGACATTATCACGCGACGGAACTAGGTAACATTGATAAACTTCTTGTTAATTCTATTTCCTGAGACAATAATTTTGAAATATTTTGTAGCACTAGTTTAATTTCAACTGGGACCAAAGGTATATTATTTTCATAAACATCCAAAAAGCAGTGAGAAACTTCAACCAATACCTTTGTAAACCGGTAATCTGTTATATTTCGCAAATAACGAAATTTGCGCAAACAATGATCTGTTTTAGATTCTTTGGGGTTAGAAAATTCAGAAACTACAGTATCAACTGTACTTGGATAATCCAAAGTATGCACTACTCTGATAAAAAAAAAGACAGCGAAACTAGATCGCGCACACAGTTTAAATATCAAAAAGACAAAGCTCCAAAAAAAACCACAATGAGTAAAGCACGTGTATCACTAAAGTAAGTCCGTAAAATGTTCCGTAAAACACGTGCGTCGACCAAACACGTTCGCCTATCAACCATACTGCTTCAATCGGAATTAGCACTCCACTTTCTACAGTTAATATACAACTTTTATTTCACAAGAACAACAACTAAAATCGTGCCGTGCTTGTTCATGAACAATTCGAAAATTCATACCGCATTAATTCTCACTATTGTCAAAGCAAAGAAAAAGCAGTATTTTTAACGTAATTAATATATAGGAACCAAGAACAAACTACAACTACTCATCTGTTTATTCAACTCGTTCTATTACAACCTCTTATCATCTATTATCTAGACCTGTATATCCACATAAGGAACAAAATATATACGAACGGCAAGACAAGAACGATGCAATCCACTCATTATAATACGATGCATTCGCCTAAGGAGTTAATAAATATAAAATATGGAAATAGTAGTTACAGAAATGTATTTACTAATTGGGAAAAAGCGTAAAACGTTAAGCTATAAAAATGCACGTTACATATCTTCCTCCTCTAGTATCTCCAAATAATTTACAGGTAAATAGTTAAAATTTAAATGCCGAAAGCACATACTTTATCAATTTTCCCTTTCCTCTGGTTTTTCGGACAACTTAATTTGCAAGCCCGTCAATTTCTTTGTATTGCCATTCCCCCAATACACGTACTGTAGCAGGTTATTATACACTAAACAGCAGCTATTTTGTAGCTTGGCCGATAGCTTACTCCACATTTTGGCAAGTGAAACCGAGTACATTAGCGCCTTTAGGAAGAATAACTTACTATCTTCCAATAAGGTTAAACAGTCTTTTAAGGGTTTATACACCCGTTCCGCACTGACATAGCTTCCAGTTGTACAGTTGTATATTGTCGCTTCCAATCGCGTATTACCATGTTCGTTGGCCAAAGTAGACGCAAAAGTTTCCCTTAAACGTACATCTAGACAACGTAAAAAATCTACTATATGATTGCCAAGTTGTTTATTAACACCAGGACTTGTTATCTGACACACAAATTTCCTGTGTATCTTAATTCTTGCATTAGTTGTTAGCCATGTTAAACAATCAATTTCCGCAGTTTTATCGTTGTCAACTATAATATTACACTTTTCTTCGTATTCTCCCTTATAGCAAAATTATGCTTTGTAGTTAAATAATTACACATCTCCATCTTGCTAAATATGTCAGCAAAATCTTGGATTACATCCATGTCAAAAAGATAGAAATAATCTTTTTCGAGTTTGTTTAATATATCTGGTAGTTCCTCCAATAAAGTTTCCAACTTGACATCTGCTAGTTCCACTTTGTATGGAACACATATAGGATTTTGGAATTTTTTATTAATGCATTCGAGGTCTTTTTTTCCGATAATTTCTTGTACTCTCTGGCCCATCTTGTTAGTGCTTTCCAGAGAAAACGGAAGCTGAACTTAATCGCAATGCCTAGCGGAAACAAATCGGTCCAACTTTCTTCGTAGATAGCTGTTCAATGCACCACAAATTTCCTTTTTTTAGAATAAACATCCTTTTGTTTGCAGATGTTTGTTCGGCGTCAAAAAGGTCGCAAATTTTAACCAACATTATATTGTCACAAAATGGTTCTGTAATTGGTGTGTGTAGTCCGCCAGTCAGCATCTGTTCGCCTTCGACATAACAAATATTACCAATATCTGTCACAAGATTATTGTTGCACATATTTTCTGCTAACAGCCATAATCCAAATCGCTCATTTGTCAGTTTCACTTTATTCCCAAGAAGTTGATACCCGTTAATCACCTTGGAGAAGCTCATGTTTACCGTTCTAGCTACTGTCGAATATTAAATTGAATACGAAAAAAGTGTTCTCTTATGTATCCTACAGAGTGGGGGCGTATATTGCTAAAGATAGTCGAATATGTCGGACACCGCCATATCGCTTACATTCTCTTGTTTAGGGACAGTTTTGTTATCCGACCTAGGTCAAACTGGGCAGGAGTGCGCATCGACATATGTCCAGATATATGTAGAATGTTAGGTTAGGGTGAATTTGCCCCATAGGGTGAAATTGCCCCATAGGGTGAAATTGCTCCATAGGGTGAAATTACCCCATAGGGTAAAATTGCCTCCGACCTAGGTTGGATGTGGACTTGTCGGGAGTTAGGTTAGCTAGTGTTGTCCGGAGTTGGTTAGGTTAGTTGCACTTGTGTGGACTTAGGTTAGATAAAAGGAAAAAATTGATAGGTTAAGTCAGAACCGCGGAGCTGACCTAACCTATCAATTTTTCCTTTTATCTAACCTAAGTCCACACAAGTTCAACTAACCTAACCAACTCCGTACAACACTAGCTAACCTAACTCCCGACAAGTCCACATCCAACCTAGGTCGGAGGCAATTTTACCTTATGGGGTAATTTCACCCTATGGAGCAATTTCGCCGTATGGGGCAATTTCACCCTATGGGGCAATTTCACCCTATGGGGCAATTTCACCCTAACCTAACATTTTACATATATCCGGACATATGTCGATGCGCACCCCTGCCCAGTTCGACCTAGGTCGGATGACAAAACTGTTCTTAAACAAGAGAATGTAAGCGATATGGCGGTGTCCGACATATTTGACTATCTTTGTAAATATATACGCCCCCACTCTGTAGGATACATAAGAGAACAATTTTTTTGTATTTAATTTAGTATTCGACAGTAGCTAGAACGGTAAACATGAGCCTCTCCAAGGTGATTAACGTTTCTCAACTTCTTGGGAATAAAGTGAAACTGACAAATGAGCGATTTGGATTATGGCTGTTGGCAGAAAATATGTGCAACAATAATCTTGTGACAGATATGCTGACTGGTGGACTACACACACCAATTACAGAACCATTTTGTGACAATATAATGTTGGTAAAAATTTGCGACCTTTCTGACACCAAACAAACATCTGCAAACAAAAGGATGTTTATCCTAAAAAAAGAAATTTGTGGTGCTTTTAACAGCTATCTACGAAGAAAGTTCGAGCAATTCGTTTCCGCTAGGCATGGTGTTAAAGCTAAGCTTCCGTTTTCTCTGGAAAGCACTAACAAGATAGGCCAGAGAGTAAAAGAAATTATCGGAAAGGAAGACCTCGAATGCATTAATAAAAAATTCCAAAATCCTATATGTGTTCCATACAAAGTGGAACTAGCAGATGTTAAGTTGGAAACTTTATTGGAGGAACTGCCAGATATATTAGACGAACTCGAAAAAGATTATTCCTTTCTTTTTGACATGGATGTAATCCAAGATTTTGCTGGCATATTTAGCAAGATGGAGATGTGTAATTATTTAACTACAAAGCATAACTTTTGCTATAAGAGAGAATTCGAAAAAAAGTGTAATATTATAGTTGACAACAATAAAACTGCGGAAATTGATTGTTTAACATGGCTAACAACCAATGCAAGAATTACAACAAATTACAACAAATTTGTGTGTCAGATAACAAGTCCTGATGTTAATAAACAACTTGGCAATCATATAGTAGATTTTTTACGTTGTCCAGATGTACGTTTAAGGGAAACTTTTGCGTCTACTTTGGCCAAAGAACATGGTATTACGCGATTAGAAGCGACAATATACAACTGTACAACTGAAAGCTATGTCAGTGCGGAACGGGTGTATAAACCCTTAAAAGACTGTTTAACCTTATTAGAAGATAGAAAGTTATACTTCCTAAGACGCCAATGTACCCGGTACCACTTGCCAAAATGTGGAGTAAGCTATCGGCCAAGCTACAAAATAGCTGCTGTTTAGTGTATAATAACCTGCTACAGTACGTGTATTGGGGGAATGGCAATACAAAGAAATTGACGGGCCTGCAAATTAAGTTGTCCAAAAAACAAAAAGAAAGGGAAACATTAATAAAGTATGTGCTTTCGGCTTTTAGTTTTAACTATTTACCTGTAAATTATTTGGAGATAGTAAAGGAGGAAGATAGCCAAGATAAAATAAAAATCTTACATAAGTGCTACATTAAAGCAGGTAGTACATATTTTACACAATCTGCAACACCATATTCTACAATTCCAAAAGAAATAGTCATTTTGGAATTGGGGTTGATAGATACGCCTAACATTTGCCCAGAGGTTGTACGACAATGCATAGCATTGACAGTAAACTCTATCCGTTTACGCTAAAGGAAATTGCCCCATTATGCATGCCATACGCTGTAAGTGGAAGAAAAAGACAACTGGAATTAGAGAAAATGGATGCAAAAAAGCGACAGTTAAACTACATGAAAAACACTGCGACAATACGCGAACAATACAAAGATGTGTTAGACAAAGAACATCTTATTAGAGAAAATGAGGAAGAATTAAAAGATTATTTTATGTGCCGATGGACTGACTTAGATACATCTGGTTTCTACAAGTTGTATGCATTTGTGGTTAGTAAAAAAGACTCTTTTAGTTATGTAGGCGTCCTTGCTGAAAAGGATGGTACTAAATCCGTATATTTTTAAAAGGTTCTTCTAAAACCGTATTTATCGAAATGGCAGATAACGTAGACGAATTAAGGAATGCGGGTTTCGTAACCTTTGCGTACACCACACACAAAGGGGTTCCGTTAAACATTGTATATTTGCTTAGTAAAGAACCTTTCGGATCATTTAAAACCGAGGGACTTACAACCTATAACAACCATATATTTCCAAAAGTGGTGAACATGCAACTATGCAACAGTGAGTGGGAGAATAAGGATTTCCTCCAATACCGACAAGAAGAAGTGGATCAAGCTAACAAGATACGTATGCAAGATATAATGAGAGAGCCGCGATTAAAAGATTGTCACAAGCTGCAAGAATTACACGAAGGAATGGATCTGGTTGTCGGTGGAATCAAAGACTTTATATATAGAGGCAAACTTCGGCACATTTTGCAATTCGAAAACCTAGACGATTTCTATGTATCAAACTATTGGCTAGAAAAGGAGATAGAGGACTTGGGCGTCGATTTAAATTTTAAGTTGCGAATAAAATTAGATAAAATTAAAACCACTCCAAACAAACATAAAGAAAGGACTGTTTTCTGTGTATAACTTTGTATTAAAGTTAATTTTAAATGACTCCATCCTTGGTATTAAATATTTTTAAATTTTGTTATGTATGTCAGAATAAACATCTTAGAATAGTATTACATTGCTTTTTATTTACAAAAGACTGTGACGTTACCACGAAATGGCAGTCGAACAGAGAGGGGTGCGTCGGTTGACAGAGTATACGTGTTATCTCCACTTGATGTTCGCGGGACACATCGGTTTTAGATTTCTCGGGAAATGGTTGGTTAAAGCATATGTCTTGGGTAGCGAAAAAAGATTCTAAGTATGTAGTTAAATAAAGATAAGCGAAAGTGAAAGGTTTGGGTTTTTAAAAAGCATAACCTTGTATGGGAATGGTCCTATTTAAAATCTATTTACAGGTTTGGGCTTCATAGAAAAATCTAATATTAGTTGATACCAAAAAAGATATATTTATCTTAAAAGAGTGACTACTCCGCAGATAATAAATACAATATACCGCTTGTCAACAAAAAAGTTGTAGGGAAATTCAATGACAACTTTAATGGGGGTCTAGTATTAGAATTTGTTGGTACAAAAGCCAAGCCTACTGTATTGTAGGCGAGAAAGACACGATTAAAAAGATTAAAGGGGTCTCACGAAGTGTAGTTAAGTAAAACCGCAGGTGCTACAACCTATAACAAGCATATATCCCCAAAAGGAATGGGCATGCAATAATGCGGCAGTGCGTTGGAGAATACGGAATTTTTCCAATAGGAAATTAAAGTTTTCATGTACGTAGCACCAGTCTTTCGGAAATGGTAGAAATGTTAAACATATAAAGGCGATTAGAAATTGTGGTTTAGAAAAATAGTAGTTTTCGCGGACTAAATAAAATAGCTTAGACTGATTAATGTATATGGTTACATATTCTCGTACACATCCACAAACATCTGCTTACGTCCGCATACGGACATGGCAACGCCGGTAGTTTTTGTTTAACAAATAGTAGGAAAGGTACGTTGGGTGTTAGTGTGTGGAAGCCCATAGGATTGTTGGATTCAAAAAGAACGGTGCGGCGGAATGTATGGTGGCCCCCGTTAGAATAATCGAAAGTGGTTAATCGATTGTATTAGATGTTTAAATATGCAAAAGTGTAAAAGCCTACATAATCAAAATTTAATTATCAGACAAAAAAGTGTGCGATGTGCTATACTTTTAAAGAAAGTATAGAATGGTGCTTTGCAGCGGTCCTAACAGTAAAAAGGGCGACTGACTTCGTCAAGCAACTACAAGAATAGCAATAGCACAGAGAAGGGGTATGCCTGTATTATACAGCGCACTGTTGCTATAGAATTAATTAGTTTACCGGTAACTCGAACATGTAATTGATCACGACTTATAGATCCCTCGGAGGTTTAAAAATTCCTGGACCATTGTCGTTTGAAAAATGTTTGGAAATTATCAGAACGGTAGCGGGTCGAAATATAAGTTAGATGGATGATTGATTGAGTTTCTTTTCTACCTTTTACGAAGGAATCAGAAGTTGACAGACATCGAGCATCTAATTCTCTATTTGGGCGATATCGAGTACTTGCCGGTTCTAGAAATAATTGCGTGCTACCGACTGCTATGCGGAAGATTTGGTTCTAGGAATTGAGCAACCTACGAAAGTACGGAATACTCGGTATTAATGCTAATTGATTTAGCGCCCGCGCTTGTGCACTCTTCGAGTGTCTTTGGCAATCTTCGATTGTTTCCATGGAAAATATTTAAGCCTCCCATTTCCTAAAATATGACGTAGAAATTATTTAAAATTAAATTGTTTTATTAGTAAGCATTCTGTAGACAATAAGTTTGGTATTTCCTTAGTAAAGGTTTAAAGTGTTTTATTAAGTTTTTGTTTATAGTAGCACTGCATCTTCTACAGCACGACTTGCACCCAATTTGTGTGCGTGTGCTACCACGCTTTTGTATTTTTAATATGCACGCGGTGCGATTGTTGATCCGTAGAACATGGAAGACGTTTCGGGTGTTTCTACTAACTGCATTCGCAGCATCGACGATGCGAACCGGATGCATGCATTGGTGCTAAATGTACTGGACGAGCAGCAAGGATTGGCAAAAGATAGCGTCATTTAGTTCCCCGCTGAATCCTTAATATCGTTCGGCTGTCTTCGAAAACCTTCGGTTTGAATTCTAAAGGGAGCATAAAGCAGCTACGCAAGAGCAAACTTTTTAGTTTATAAGTTAGTTCGCTTACAAGTTTTACCAAAGTCCTATAGTGTGGATTTTGTTTTGTACTAAAATGGTACCTGCAATCGTTTTTAAATGCAACTCTTGCGGTGCTTCCTATACCTGGAAAAACCCCTACTGGCGAAGATAGTGTAAAAATGGTTAGCATAGCGTTTAACAACAGTATGGCTAGCTATCGCATAAAAATCGCTAGTGTCGACGATGGAGTGCCCGAACCGAGGAAGAGGTAGACCTAGGTTAAGAATAAAAAATTGTGAATATGTATTTAGAAATGTGGTTTACAAAATTTAAACTGTATTAGTAAAAATTATTACACACCGCTTCCACATGTAATTCGTGGCGATGATGACGTCAAACTCGATCTTCCCATTTGCATATTAAAAACACATTACATTGGAATGTTTTACATTATTCTCATATTGTTAGATTAACGACGATATGTCTTATTGACCGAAACACGTTACCTCTCTTTTTAAACAGCACATTAATCTCTTTTTTGTTATAGATATTTTTAAACACATTAACGTCTTTTTGTTACAGGTTACTTAAACCTGCTTGGATTCGGCTACACTAAGAAGATAATGTTATACTTTGTAAATATTGTATTCAATTCGTTTATTAAACTGTAAATCGGATAAAATAAATTGTTAAATTTTTGCGTGCTTAATTTCTTTGTGTTATTACCGCTAAGTGTTTGGTTAAAGGATTCTATATATTAAGAAGGATGGATGATTAGAAATCGACATTGATAAAAAAAAAATTTTAAATTGGTGTAGCTCCCTGGGGGATGATGCTATCTAAAAAATTTCTAGAGATTCGGGTAGCAGAGAAAAAAACTAATATTAATTGATACCAAACAATATAGATTTATCTCGTGGGTGGAAATGTGGGGAAAGATTTATCTCGCAGAGGGTATATGTGTAACTTTGTCAGGGGTGGTTCTATTGCAAATCTGTTTGCAAATTCGGATTCTGCATAAAAATCTAGGTTAGTCTGATGTGTCGTATGGTTAAAAAAATTTATAAGAACGGTTAAAAATCGCTACCAGCAAAAAACCTTAAAATTGGGGTAGCTCTCTGGGGGATAATGTAATCTAAAAAATTCCTAGAGATTCGGGTAGCTGAGAAAATTCTAATATTAATTGATACCAAACAAGATAGGTTTATCTCGAAAAATGCAATGGCTAGTCGAAGAAAACTATTGGTTAGGTTTGCTTATAGAGCAAAGAGTAAAATTTAGAGGTTTAGGACTTTAAAAGTGTAACTTTGCAGGGGGTGGTCTTATCGCAAATCTGTTTGCATATTTGGATTGGGCGTAAAATTCTAGACTAATTTGATGTATCGCATGGCTAAAAAAATTTATAAGAACGGTTAAAAATCGCTACCAGCAAAAAATATTTAACTTGTGGTAGCTCTCTGGGGGGTGATGCAATCTAAAAAATTCCTTGAGATTCGGGTAGCTGAGAAAATTCTAATATTAATTGATACCAAACAAGATAGATTTATCTCGAAAAATGCAATGGCTAGTCGAAGAAAACTATTTGTTAGGTTATAGAGCAAAGAGCAAAATTTAGAGCTTCAGGATTTTAAAAGTGTAACTTTGCAGGGGGTGGTCCTATTTTAAATCTGTTTGCAGATTTGGATTCTGCATAAAATTCTAGGTTAGTTTGATGTGTCGCATGACTAAAAATTTTATAAAAACGGTCAGAAATCGCTATCAGCAAAAAATCTTAAAATTGGGGTAGCTCGCTGGGGGATGATGCAATCTAAGAAATTCTTAGAGATTCGCGTAGCTGAGAAAAATCTAATATTAATTGATACGAAACAAGATAGGTTTATCTCGAAAGATGAAATGGCTAGTCGAAGAAAACTATTTGGTTCAGATGTGGGAGCAAATGAGGATGCTCATTTATCTCGAAAGATGAAAATGTAAGATATATTTATCTTGAAAAATGAAAATGGCTAGTCAAAGAAAACTATTTGGTCCAGATGTGTGGGGAAATGTGGAAATGTATCTTCTCATTTCCTCCTTATGGGAATTTACATGTAAATTTGATCCAGATGTGTGTGGAAATGTGGATGCTGGTGGAAATGTGGCGGCAGGACCGGTATAAACCATTTACTAACCTAAAATATTGGAAATACTTTTTTTTAATTGACCTCAATTGTCTTCAGGATCATCTCTAGGTCAAGGCTTAGGTTCAGGTCATTTAAAAAATTCTGTGCTCTTTCCAAATCCGCAATAAGAGATACGGGTTTCTATTGAATAAACTGTCCTAGAAACTATTTGACCTTCAAAGTCACTGTCAAGGTCAACTTCATGGTCACTAACAGTTAGGTGGAGCATAATCTTGAGCATTTGTAAAAAAATTCTCCAGAAAACCTAAAATATTGGAAATTCTTTTTCTTAATTGACCTCGATTGTTTTCAAGTACATCTTAAGGTCATGGCCAAGGTCAAGGTCATTTACAAAATTTTGTGCTCTTTCCGAATTCGCAATAAAAAATAGGGGTGTCTATTCGAAAAAGTGAACTTGACAACGATTTGATTTACAAGGTCATTGTCAAGGTCAACTTTAAGGCCACAACCAGATAGCTGGAGGACAATCCTAAATATTTTGTATGAAAAGTTTTTCCAGAAAATGCGGTCCAGAAAAAATAGTTTAGGGTTGCGGGACTTTTGGATACTCCAGTATATATATATATATATATATATATATATATATATATATATATACTTGTATATTGCTGGCGCTAGTGTCGTGTTTGATATCCTACATGAGTCAAGCACGTTGCAACCTCCGTTATACGCTAGCTACCTTAGTACCTTAAAAAAGCACGGTAAATGCGACAACAATGTTCACTCTTCATATCATATCGCGCAATTGCAGTGTGCAGTTTAACATTCATTCGAAGTGCCGGTTAAGAAAGTTTGTAAATAAAAGTGACGAAGAAATGAATTCAAGGAACCAGCTAAATTGTAAGAATATATAAAATTTAAATTATATGACCATTTATTAACGATTTGGTTATTTCACAAATACAGCAGTACATTATGTATTCTATTAATATCGCTGACTTGCCTGCACGTTAATTTTAAACGTGCTTATGTAGTATTGTTTATACGAATTCTAACAGCGGGAATATTCTTAAAAATAATTTCACTCTTTGTTTCTTTATAGGGATTTTAAAGAATTGCTAAATGCCTACAAGGTTTTGCTTGTCTAGTTGGTGTATACACTTGTGGCTATTTAGTAGCTTACATACAGACAGTAATTTAAGATTAGTTTGGGTAGATTGTTGCACATCATTCAATATTATTTGCTGTTCCACGGATGTTAATCCAATAAATTAAATTTTTATATATTTCAGATAGGGCAATGAGCTTTAACCATTATTACATTCTGAGTATCTAGCACAATTATGAATGAAACTGAAAGGTTTCTTTTAAGCAAACTTCAGCTTTTAATCGTGTCTTGGGCATTAATACGATAACAACTCAAACTTAACACCATCACGATTAGCAAACTTGACGTTATTTTTTTCGCAGATAGGTCAAAATAGTACATACAGTGTGTTTCACTTTTCATGAGAACACCTAAAAACTTTTTATTTTAAAAGGCATTACTATAATACTTTTAACGTTAAGATAGGCTACGTTGCATTTCAAACCAAGTAATAGTGGCGAGGGAGAGCAAAAAAGTATTAAGCAAATTTATTACAAATCACTCAAAAACCCCAAATACCAAATTTTGTAAGATAACTTTCGTTTAAAATTTTTCATCATTTTTATGCCTTCAGTATATAATAATTTATTATTGTAATTGTAAGCATTCCATGAAACCAGCAAACAATTTCCAAATTTTATTTACCATTGAAAAACAAAATCTAAAAAGTTACCTTGTTTTATGATTTAATCGCACCTTTTATATTGCAACAATAAATTATGATCTACAGACATTGTGTGACGTTAGCACCCACTTTCTAAAAAGTTATGACTTCGACAGTTGTTCTAGGCTGTTCTTTGCACAACATTATTGTTATTCGACATTATTTTATTCCAAACGATTCTTAAAAAAACGGGAACCCATTTTTATCATTGACCCTCGCTATACAGTGTTCTAGTTATTCCAAACGTTCTTTCTAAAGTACAATTTCGCCCTTAAACGATTTTTCAAAACAATCGAAAACCCGTTTTTCACTGGCACTCTTTTTTTTGAAAATCAAAGATTTAACTCTCGCAAAAATGGGTCCAGTTGTTCCGAACATTGTTCAAAAAGTACTATTCGGTCTCTAAACGATTCTTTAAAAAAGTCGAAAGATCCTTTTTTACTGGCATTTTTTCTCTGAAAATCGAAACTGTGACCATTGCTAAACATTGGTCCAGTTCTTCCAAACTGATGATTCGGTCTCTAAACGATGCTTCAAAAGAACTGAAACAGCCTTTTTTATCTGGCACTCGTTGTTTTGTGAAACTCAAATGATTTTCTTTCAGTAAACGTTGTAATAGTTGTTCCAAATATTGTTCCAAACGAACAGTTCTGTAAGTTGAACCAAAGGCCCGAAAAAAAAAGGTTAAACCTTTCAACTAACAGACTCCCGGACCAAGAGTAAACACACACGCATTTCCGACTTGTTCCAATGGCTAACTGTTGTTCGAGTCGTTCTAGCCCTAGAATTCAGTTCTACGGTATAAATCTCGCATCCCTACCGGATTTCCCGAAATAGATTTTTAACTGTACCCACAAGAGTAAACAAACCTCTCCCCCATTGATTCATGACTAACTTTTTGTTCGGAGTTTTTCTACGAATAGAAAACGTAGTTCTGCAATACGAATCTCGCATCGCCACCGGATCTTTCAAAATCAATTTCTCGACTGTATCGACAGGAGTAAACATACGTTCCCCATCTTGTTCAAATGCCTAACCTTTTGTTCAGAGTTGTTGTATACCTGGAAAATATAGTTCTGTAGTATGAATGTTTTCATAATCTTCAACGGATCCCCAAAAATTTGAAAAATTCTTGATCTTAATATTCTGACAATTAGGTCACCATACAGTAAGCATTATTTTCACACGTAATAATACTAAGTAAACTAACTCAATTGTTACTTAAAAGTAAGACGGTATGTGTTGAAACAAATGTCAATGTACATTCGTTTATCTATGTACAGACAAACTATTTTTAAATAATTCATACGAAAGGTATTACCGGAAATAGTTTGTATTGTGCCATCCAAAAAATGATTCATAAGCTATTATTGTTAAAAAAAATATATTATACTAATATTTATCAAATATATGCCGTATAATATATATAACACTACCACGTTACGTGAGCTCCCCTGATTGTGCCTATGACATAGTGTATCCACTTCAGTTTTTAATTCATCCTCTTTCTCTGCCTGAAAATATAATATTATAAAAATATAGGCATAGTAACGTTTTTATTTTGTTTATGAAAACGATGACTATTGTACCATGACTAAACTTTATGAACATTACGAACAAGATTTTTCAAATTTTTGGGAAATCCAGTGGCAATGTGGCATTCCTACTGCAGAACTATGTTTTTCTAGACACAGAACGGATCTGATCAAAAAGTTTATCATTGCAAGAATAGGGGGATGGGTATGCGAGATTTATAATGCAGGACTATGTTTTATAAGCACAGATAATCTCGGAAAAAAACGTTTTTGAGCCTTTTGGCTGCATTAAGTCTGATTTTAATATTAGGATTAGAAGATTTTTTAATTCCAAAAGGGAAAGCTTTTTCTTATACTAAATTTAATTAAGTTATTACGTGTAAGTTTTATGATCATAATTTCTCAAGAATTAGAGGTGAAGAATCCCTGATTTATTTATGTAATCATTTAAGCAAACAGATTCTAAGGCCTAAGGGAATGTGTGGTGGTCATGTTTAGTCTATGAAAAACGATTTTATGACGGGGAGAATAACATGTTCGTGGGAAAACGCGCCTTAAATAAAGACTGAATTTTCAACTACCGAACAATAATGATGTATCGAACGCGAGTGCGCATAGGGTCATTCTTTTACGGTCCCTAATTATTTTAAAATCTTTTTGTGTCCCCTAATGTTGTAGCTTCAACGACGCACTTTAGCGCAGTAAATTTGGACCAAGAAAAGAAATAGAACTTTGCGGAACCCTTATCGACTTGAAGACCTTTAACGATGATTTCCAACTGGAAGCGATCATCGGAGGATCTCTTGACCTCAAGTATTAAGCCAGGTATGCCTTTGGTCTTATTTTTTCTTGCTTTCGTGTACCGTTTGACTGAAAGAAGTCGCGACCAAATTTGGGGGTGTAATAAGCTACGCCGGGGGTTACACAATAATTGAACCCGCAGATAAATCATAATAACATTAAGCATTGGTATAGGAGGAAAGAGGTATGTTTACCCTTGCCAGTACAATAAAAGACTGATTTTGGGAGATCCGGTGGTGATGCGAGATTCGTAGGGCAAAACAATGTTTCCTCGGTGCAGAGCGATTCCGGAAAAAGTTGGCCACTGAAAACAAGAGGCGAAAGGTTTACCCTTTTGCCAGAAAAAACTTTTCTTTTACATTTTTCACTGATGAATCATTTAGAGACAAAATTGTCGTTTTCAACTAATGTTTGAAAAAGAATAATGGTTAGAGAGGGCTAAATCTTCGATTTTAGAAAAATGGAGTACTAGTGAAAGCACGTTTTTGTTTATTTCTTTTTTTGAAAAATAGTTTAGGGGCGGAGTTGTTGTTTTGGAGCAATGTTTAGAACTAGAAAAATGTTTAGTGAGCGTCAGACCTTCTATGTTCGAAAAACAGGTGCCAATACAAAAATGATATTCCTTTTTTTTTGGAGAATCCTTTCAAATAGTATAGTGTCGAATAGAACCAATGTAGTACAACGTTATAACAACATGGAACTACTTTCAGAATCATAATTATGTATAAACGCGCCACTAACTTCACAAACATTTTAAAGATACATACTAATGTAAAAAAATTTAAAAATGAAAAATTTTCAGCAGAATTTGAAATTACTTTTTTTAAGCGATTTGTAATAATTTTCTCGATTCTTTTTTGCTCTATCCTAATCATTACTATGATTTTACTTGAAACACTATTTATTATGTTAATCATAGATGGCTAAACTTTGACTTTATAGAACCCGATTCATACAAAAAGATGAAATGTTGTGATCTACACAACTGACAAGAAAACACACTGCATAACAAACTTTCGTAGAAATAAATGCATTATAAATACATGATAGACGTTAATAATAAACTTTCTATCTATAAATACCGGGTGAACCCTAACAGCAAATAAGAGAGCTATCAGCCATGTTTTAGTACTAATATAAACTGCTTCCTAAGAGCATCAAATTTTCTATTTTGCGGTTATGATTTTATTGTGTAATGTAATGCTTTATAATGTTGTTCAGGTGAGGATTATGTAAATGCAAAAAAATCAGATCCTCACGAAGAATGCAGAACTGTTTTGCCAAAGCGTGACTTTACAAGAACTTTCGTAAGTATCACAATCCTCACTTAGCTGGTATAACAGATTTTCCGGAACTTTAAGAATGTATTTGTAATAGTAATTTTTCAAATACTTTTGTGGAAAATGTATACAATGATGAACATGTACAAAACATCAATGTACCGGTATATATTGATAATGTACAAGACAACATCAGTTATAATGCCGTTAATAATTTTGATTGTGTGATAAATAAAAACAAAAAAATAGCGAAAAGGAAGAACAGGTTGTAAGCATGAATGATAGTGCAAATTACAGTAACATGTCAAACCTGATGATATTGACACTTATGCCCATTAAACATACAACTGACCCTTACTCTACAGAAGAATCCTTTAAAAATTGTAAAAATTGTGGAAGTATTTGTAATTGTTCCCATATTTCAGAAACTTGCAGTAAACCTTCCACTTTTGAAACGAAGAGTCGTTGCGAAGACGATAAAGACCCAAACTTCGACATAAATGATTACACTGATAAAGTTCAAGAATATTTGTGGTAGTTCGTACTTTTCTTCAGAAGAGGAGATAGTTGATTTAAATACTGGCAAACACTTGAATATTGGAAAAGAAGATACACCCAAGGCAGAAAGAATAGTGAAGGAACAAACTCGCAAACTTAGACTTGTGTGATGCAAATTTTGCGATAACAATATTGCAACAAATAATTATATGAGACACTTGCAAAGAAATCATAATAATGAAATCGAAGTAAAAATCTCTTGGCTTATCCGAAAAATAGTAAAAGTAGAAAAAAAGCTGTTGCGCTACTTATAAATGAAACCAATTTTGATTTATATATAAAAGGTATTTAAAGACTTAACAGGAATAATAAAAACCAAGATAACGTAGTAGAATCCTGATATTGTTAAGAACACTTTAGTTGATTGTTAATTATGCTTGGGCGTGACGACGTAGCTTGGTGACGTGATGGTAGAGTCTTTAGTAGCGAGGGGTGGTACTTAACTCAGGTCCTAGGGACCTAGAGATCTAGAGAGGTTTATAGGAACCGCGATGGGGTCTTGGGACAAGACATTCTTGTAAAACGATTATAGTAATAAAGTATAATGATAAGATGGAAGTAAACAACAATATTTAATGACAACAAATGAACATGTATATAGATTCAGTATAACAGCAAAGCGTAATAACAATTCAAGCAATAATAATAATAAAAGTTAACTTACGTTATAGGATTTCAGCGGCCATTGTAATTATTAATAATGTCTCAGCAACCATAAAAGATTAAGTCACCATTTTGGTCCAGAGCAAGGGATGAACTAGGATCATACACAGACTGACTGACTGACTCTCTCTGGTGCTTCATCTTTTATAATTGCTGATAACAAGAAATGGGTTTTCTGCCGAAGGTTGTGGCAAGCGATAAAAATGTATGTTTAATCGTGGTAAGCCAAAACTTCCTTGAGTTCTAGGACATCTGCAGGAAACCTAATTGTGATTGTTACAAAGTAAAGTCCTGGCCAAAAGATTAAATATACAAAAAAATTAGTTTTCCTAGAACAAAGAATGTGCGGCTTACTGATTTTGTTACAATGTAATATTTTAAAAGTAATCTATAATAATGGCTTCGCCATATACAACAATATTACCTTGTGTATACTGCAAGGGATAATTTGTTAAACGGTACCTAAGGCGGCATGCTAAATTATGCTGTCAAATGACAACAGCTAATGAAGGAAAAGGAAAACAGCCACGTTTAACAAACTCTCAAACATTAACTGCATGCGCAAGTGATTTTACTAATGTAATATCAAAATTAAATATCAGAGAGCAAGTGTTTAGAATTATGCAACCAGACAATATAGATATTTTTGCAAAAAGGACCTTTTGATAGCTTGGTTTGGAGAATCTCACTTGAAAAAACACAAACGTGAACGTATGGCTTATGCTTGCAGTAGCAGTATGAGAGAGCTCTCTCGTCTTGTAATACGATTTAGAGAAATTATAAATAACAAAGACGTCCAGTTTAAGGATTTGTTACACACAAAACGCTTTGACAACGTAATTTCTGCAACAAAAGATGTTTCAGGTTATAACTATTCTGACAAAACTTTCCAAGCTCCTAACTTGGCGATGCATTTGGGTACCTCGCTAAAATTGACGTGTGAGGAGTTATCCCATTTAGGTTTAAGAGAAAATAAAGGCTGCATAACTCAATCCGCTACTGAAAAAAACAATGGCTAGAAAACAAATAATTTTAAATCATTAGTAACATCTCGTTGGAATAAAGAGTTATCATCAATTGCAAACAAAGACCTTCGAGAGAAAAGGTGGTGCAAACCACTACTGCTAACTCTAGTAACTGATATTCATACATTTCACGAAGAAACATTGAAAATAGCAAATAATTGTAAGTATGAGTTGCTTCGGAATGAGACACGTACTATTTTATGTTACAAAACTCTTGTGCACAGCATGCTAGCTTTACTAATACTTTTTAATAGACGAAGGACTGCTGATATGCAATACCTCAAAATTAAAGAGTATCAGACTGAACAAATGAGTGCAACGATAGATTTTGAACAAGTTCTAACAAAGACAGAGATAGCATGAACAAAACGGTATAAAGGATTCGTTACTTGTTGTAAAGGAAGTAGAGCGGTGGTACTATTAATTCCCGAAAATCTAAAGGAATTCATAGATACGTTATTAAAATATAGAATCGAACACATTCCATCTGATAATGAATATATCTTTGCAATACCAGGCAGTACCATTAAATGGGGAAAGGGGGACGTTGCTATTAAGACCCTAACGAAGAAGATGAAACTACAACATCCAGAAGCTATTTCCAGTAATAAATTGAGGAAACACATTGCGACTGTTATGCAAATACTTAACCTGTCAAAGGACGAATTTTATGAGTAAGTTATTTATATCTATTTTTATTTTGTCTAAATATTTTTAATAATAGGTGTTCCGCGTTTAGACCGGGTCGGTCTTTTAGTATCTAATATGACACAGTCTAAACCGGGAACACTATTTGACGTTAGAAATTTATAAATATTGCATTCATATGAAATATTGTGGAACAAGTTTGCTAAACTGGAGTTGGCTAAGTCAATATTATTTTGTTTCCTATACAGTCAATTGTATTACCAAAAAATTGTAGTTTGCTGTTGGTGGCTACAAATATATGGACAAACATGTCAGAGTCCCTGTACTTCTTTTTGAGAAAGATAACACTACGCGTGTATAAAACAAACTGAGTACGTTACCTACAAACATAGTAATGGCACCTATGTGTGTGCACAAAGAAACGCGTGTGCAAGTTTGTATGCGAGTAAGTATGTATACATGAAAAATAAGCCTGTGCTTATATACACGTTCATTGGTTTGTAAATAAGATTTCACGTTTGTGCATGGAAGATATGTGTGTGTGTGTGTGTGTGTGTGTGTGTGTGCGCGCGCGCGCGAGAGAGAGAGAGAGTGCATGCGTGCTTATGTTTTGTATATGTAAGTGTGTGCGTGCGTGTTTGTGAGTCCGTGTGGGTGGGACATGTGTGTAGGCGGTTCATGAGTGACATTGGTTGAACATTTTGTTTATATTACTGTGAGCAATTGAGATTAATGTGCAGAGATCACACGATCTAAAACACCCCGAAATCGCACAAAATAATTGCTTTGAGTGAAAACGGTGTGACATATTAATTTTTATGTTTAGTTGAGCCGTTTTTGATGTTTCTTTAGAACCGTCCGCTATACTTGAATCCACTGAGATCTCGATTGTCATGTTTTTTTAAATTGCAACCTCAACATTTTAACTGGTTTGAATACGGGGATTTAATTCTGAAAAAGGTAATAATCACATGTGTGTGGTTTAAACCAACAATTTTTTGAAAAATATCATTTTTAATTTTAAATTTCGACATGTCAGCTCAATTGCAAACATTAATGAGATGACAATTTTATTTTTCAAAACAATTTTACATACAAATAGATCCAAATCACACGCATGCGCTTATTACCATTTTCAAAATTAAATTCCTCATCCGAATCAGTTAAAAGATTGGGGAGTTGCAATTTAAAAAAAAAAAAGCCAATCGGGTCCCAGCGGATTCCAATATGGTGGAAATTTATTGGAGGTTATTTTAAAAGTTATTCCGGATGTTCCAGATCTTATGATCTCTTCGTACAGCTTTCGATTGTTGCGAAAGACTTCAAAACAGTATGCACCGAAAGTTTAGCAAATTTTTTCAGTGAAGCACTAATTATACTTGATAATATATAAACTTAAAATCCTCTTTACTTATAGGCTTCCTGTAGATATATATCAGACTGCAAAAGTTTCAAAACTACTGTTGCTAATGGAATAAAAGTCCATGCCTATTGAGTTTACAGGAAAATCTTTAAAAGAAATAGATCTGGATATTGATTCTGAGTTTGCAGAAGTAGACAATAATAATGACAGTAAGTATCTATTTTGGTATGACAAGCAGATACAATTTGTTGGTTTCTTGTAGGTGAAGCCGTCGTATACCTGCAAACGTGTGATAGAATCTCCGATGAGATTAACATGGAAACTGGGAACGAAAGTCAATACGCCTGTGCAAGGCAAATATGTGGGCTTAATAAGAATCGTAAAGATAACGACGACTTTGAGTTCAACTTATGCTTGAGCAAAACAGGTTATAAGAAATATTTTTTACAAACGAAGTAATTCACTAATTGCTGTATTGTTTTGCAGAAGACTACCTATAGAACAGAAAATACGTGTCACGTCAAGAAAAGTAAGCGGTTTTCAATAAACTTGACGGCTAATCAATTTTCATTGTTATAGGTTGGACAAAGACAGAAATCTTATTGATTGAACAGTATTTTAAAAAATATCTGCAATTAAAAACATATTCATCGAGAATCCAGATGCAAGAATTTATCAAAAAAACAAATATAAAGAAAAGTGTTTCCGTAATAAAATCAAAAATGCAGCACCTGATGAAGGTCAAAACTGGAAAGTAAAAATGTGTTGGTTGTTCTTAGTTTGTTGTAATTACATTACATAATCAATTTCCTTATGTTTAAGAAAATAATTAAACGCATATTACTTACATCAATAGTTCTGCGCTCGTGTACTGTAAAGATTTAATAAAACGATTTGTTAACTAAGCAAGATCAAATTTTTATTATATGTATATGAAAATGACGATAGCACCAACAAGTTGTCAATCAGTTTTTGTCAAAACGTAAGAGCTACTATAATTTTGAGCTAAGCTACCCGTTCTCTTAACTGAAAATACATAACATGAAACTTGCCTAATGCTAAGAGTTTAGAAAAGATCAAACCGAGTAGTCTTACTAAAAATCTTAAATTAAACTAGGATTATTGGTGTTAAGGATAAATACGCATAACTTTGCCATATGGTTGACTTGTCGCGTGCTGTTATAGAAATTTATTCTTCATGATGACTCACATCAAGAGTAATTTTATAAAATTTAAAATAATGTATATACACAAGTTGGATCTATAATCATGGGCAGAAATTTATTTTTCTTCCATTTGTAGTTTTTAACGAGCTTTTGTTTAATTTCTTAAATATTTTATCTCTATTAAATTACTGTTGAGCTTATTACACCTGATGATGGTATCAGCGTGGACACTGAAGCTGATAGAGTTGCTTTAATTTAAAGTAGATCATTAAAACTATTATATGGACAGGTTATAAGTAGGGGTGGGCGATACGGGATTTTGCGTATCGAATATCGATACACATTCTATATCGATATGTATCGATATATCGAATATCGATACGTATCGATACATATCGATACGTATCGATGCGTATCGATACGTATCGATGCGTATCGGTGCGTATCGATACGTATCGATACGTATCGATACGTATCGATACGTATCGATTCGTATCGATGCGTATCAATACGTAGCGGTACGTATAGATATATATAGCGATTGGTATTGGAACGTTTAGATGTTTAGATCGTGACGTATTGCTACGCAACGGTACGAATCGATACGCATCGATAATTTATCTACTCTTTCCTTGGGAATAAAATCACAGATCGTTTTAAAATAATGTATTTATTGAGAATTCGATCTTTCACCTAAGATTGTTTGTTATCAAAATAATTAAAGTTTCAAGTTTAACATTTGTTGGGCGATACGGGATTTTGCGTATCGAATATCGATACGTATCGATGCGTATCGATACGTATCGATACATATCGATTATCGATATATCTATATTTATTTTTCACTGTATCGGGGGCGGTCAATACGGGGGGTCGTTTCGATATATCGATACGTCGACCCAGCCCTAGTTATAAGTTGTTAACCTTAACATTTACATACTATACCTCATTTTGAGTTCTACCAGATAAATGAAAATATTTAATAGGATAATTGGTGACAATAACGTCATCCTGTAATAGTGAAGTTCTCAAGTGCATTTTTTGTAATAAAGAACGATATCTTTCTTAGGCACTCATTGTCAAACTTTTTAAATTACATCCGTAGGTAGCACTGAAGCAATTTTTATCTTTCAAATTGGCTAAATTATACTGCATAATATCTAGTTTCCGTTACCAACACACAATCCGAAACAAAATTGTAAACTCCTGTGATGACAGCATGAAAGTTTTGTAGCGGTCCGTTAAAAAATTAGACGGTCCTCCAGGACCGCTGGGTACAGGGAAGCGATTTGTCAATATATCGTTATCTATCGATATAAAAATCGCGTCGATATAACGGTATTATAATTTTCTTAAAATATCAATGTACCGATAACTAAAAGGACTGTCCGACGTATAAAATGCTACTAGACAAACTTATACACAAAACCGAATATGGACAATAACACACATACAACCAACAATTATCGAGGAATCCAAACTAAGACACACCTACTGGAAACACGGACAGCTGGGATCGACGCTCAATCCCAAACAACAGTACCGACCGGAAATACGAGAAACGGAACAACAAAAACTGAGACGCATAGGGAAACCACAATTAAAATTGGACAGCTAAACGCCATGCGTAGCGCCACCGTAACGCAAGAAATCAGACACCTGGCCGAAACACAACGACTACATATAATCTGCATACAAGAACCATACTACAAAAACGGGAAATTACCGGGAATGCCAACGACAGCCAGACAGATATGTAAAAGAGACAGACCAATGACAGCCACTATAATATTCAACCCTAACATACAAGCAACCACAATACAAAGTTACACGAACGAACACAACGTCTGTCTAGAAATATCCGGACAAAACATACACAACTGGATACTGACCAACACATACTTCCAATTTCGGTTAGACCCCGATCCATACATCACCAACATTATAAACATTGCACGTACATACACAAACCAGCCCGCACTTTTTATGGCAGATGTAAACGGAAAATCCCAATGTGGCACTGTAGCAACACTGATGCGCGTGGCGAGAGCGTAAAGGACATGTTCAACGAGCTACAGCTTAAAGTAATGAAATGTCCCTTCAATCCACTCACCCACAGAAACCATCGGGCAGGAGCAGAGAGTAACATTTACGTTAGAATAGCAAACGGACTAGCGCACCTCCACATACAAAACTGGAAGATACATGATAACTTAACAATAAGCGATCACAACCTCATAACTTTTGGCATAAACAAGGATAACATACCATTACATGCGGAAACGGCCAAAAAAAAGACTAAAATACAATATACAAAATGCCAACTGGCAAAGACTACTGGACAACTTCAATCCGCCCCCTGATATCGAACGCAACGACAGCGTACACGCTTACGCCCAAGCCCTAACAAGAACAATTAAAGACACTATGAAACAAACATTAAAAACAGTAAGACAAGCTGCACCACAAAAGCGCTAAAATGGACCACAGAAGTTCAGATACTGAAAAGTAAAGCTCGCAAGGCAAGGAGACGCTATCAGGCCGCCCTAACACCGGCAGAAAGGGCCTTCCAGCTGACCAACTACAGACAACGCAAGGCGACATACGAACAGGAACTATACAACATGAAACGAAAATCCTGGGACACCTTCGTCGAAAGACATTTGCTGACGGATTCATGGGGGGGTACCGTACAAGATAGTAACAGAAAAAATTGCACCACCGACAACATACTCGACTTTAACCAAACCCAACGAAACAGAAACCAAGGACTGGATTGAAACCGCGACATTACTACTACATACACTCCTCCCTGATGACAACTGGGAAGAGGACACACAAGAACAAATACGCAAACGACAAAGAGTCACCGAACAAAACGCGAATGGGAATACACCATGGAATAAAACACAGGACGACGTAACACCTTTCACTGAGGACGAGATTAGACACGCTATTCCAATTAAGTAAAAACAAAAAAGCTTTTGGGCCAGACGGGATCCAGACAGAAATCACAAAGGCGCTAGAAACCAAACGCACACCGAAACTTACTAAACTGTACAATGAATGTCTAAGACAAACAAAGTTTCCAAACTGCTGAAAGCAAGCAGACGTAATCATACTCTCTAAAAACCGAAAAAAAAACCCGAAAAATCCGGGTTCGTACCACTCCATCTGCCTTCTAGAGACGCTCGGAAAAACTTTCGAGCGACTACTGTGCACGAGAAGGCAAGAACATCGGAAGACGAAAGGCATGCACCCGGTGCAGTACGGAATTAGACAAGGACGATCAACCGAAGACGCCGTAAACAAAGCCATAAACTCTGCAACCATTTCAAATAAAAAATACGTGGCCCTAATCATGATAGACATAGAAGGAGCCTTCAACAATTTATGGTGGCAAACACTGTTCCATAGGCTAATCAAAATTCAATGTCCAAAACAACTACATCATACTTTCAGAAGCTATTGCCAAGATAGATTTGTAACACTGTCTGGTACTAAAAGCATTACAAAATCAATCACCAAAGGATGCCCACAGGGGTCAGTCTGCGGTCTCATGTTTTGGGACATTGCGACTGAGGAGCTTTTGGAGCAGCTGGAAACCGCAAATGAGGTGAGGTCCGTAGTAGCTTATGCGGACGACATCTTGTTGGTGGTGGAAGGAGGTTCCAGAAATGAACTACACCACATTGCAGACACCGCATTGAACAAAGCCCTAGAATGGTGCAACGCAAATAAGATGACGATAGCACATGACAAAACAACTTATATGATAGTTAAAGGTTCTCATTAAACTGAACAGAGGTAGAATACGAAGAACACGGGAAGCCAAATGCCTAGGGCTAACCCTTGATGAAAAACTGAACTACGAAAACCACATTGCCACAGTGACTGCAGGTGCCAGTAAAGCTATGCAATGCATAGCAACTCTTGCACAACGTACGTACAATATCCCCCTAAACTTTGTAAGATTATACATATCCAGTGAACTTGCAGCAATAATAAGCCCTGCAGCTAGCGCCTGGGCAACCAGATTACATCTAGTAAAACCCAAACAAAAAGTCAACAGTGCCCAAAGGCGGGCACTAATAAGACTTACTGAGCCATACCGGACCGTATCACACATGACGCCTTCTATGTGATATTAGGAGTCCTCCCTCTTGATCTGTATATCAGGAATAGAGCGGCGACATACTGGTTAAAAAACAACGAACCAGAAAAAATCCGGAAAATCCTAACACTAACATCAAAAATTCGGATAAAAAAGAAAATTCAAGACACAATACTAACCGAGTGGCAAGATAGATGAAACCAGAGCACAAATGAGAGGAGGGTATACGCACTAGTCCCAAACATCCGAGACAGGCTAAACTGTCACCACTTGGTTCTTTTACAAGTACTCATTCATTTTCTCACGGGGCATGGTCCTTATCCAACCTACAGGAACCGTTTCGACTTCCAAGACAACAACAACTGCACATGTGGTGAGGTGGGGACACCGGAACATCTGGTGTTCCACTGCAACAAAACCTAGGAATGGACAGTACAATCCTACGGGACATACCCCTCTTGGACATGCTCTGGAACGAAGACATATTTCCTTACCTAAACAGAATCACTTGCCAAACTACTACTATACTACACCAAAGGTTCGCAAACGGACTCTGACAGGACACACACAAGCACCATACAAACCCCACACATCACAAATACCACAAACACAGATCACACGAAACACAGAAGTTTGACGTAACGCATCGAATGTGCAACACAAAAGCACAGCCCACCCAACACACATGGGTACCGACAACAAACAAGCGGCATTCCCCCAAGGACATACCAGGAACCACGTGTCTCCTGAAGATTTACCAGAAGGCTCGTGAATCCTGACGACCGGGAGTGATACCAGTGAAAACGAAGTAAAAATAGTGAAAACGGCAAAAGTGCGGCAAACGTACCTCAAACACAAGTTTCCGCCAGAACACTTATTAGCATTAGAATACCAACATTAGTAGGATAAGGACTCAATACTAACCATGTAGCCAAAAAATACAACTAACTAAAATAAACAAGAGAAAATACAAACCATATTCGTAATTGCTTTAAGAAATCTAACCCTAGCTTCAGTAACGTAATGTTTATTTTTTCTATGTTGTAGCGCAACTAAAAATTACTACAGGGGAAATATTCTGGCAACATAATTACAACACATCAGCACGACAAAATACACACAAACACGCACAATCACACACACAACAGAGACTGTACGTGGCCTCCCTGGTTTCCGGATGCCGACGGTCAGAACACGTACAGGAATGCGTACTTCTCGGTTTCTGATTTCCGGCTACCGACGGTTGGAAACCGGGAGAGGGAAACAGTCCTAAGGACCTCACCATAGACATAAACACACGCACACACAAACATGAAGACAATAAACACACACACACCATTATAGCACACCGGTACGACAAAACACATACACACACCAAAACACACACAAATACGCACGTACACGTACCTGCACGCACACGCATACGACACAGACATATACACACATGCGCACACATACACATACACATCAGGGACTGTACGTGGTCTTCCTGGTTTCCGGCTGCCGACGGCCAGGACACATACAAGAATGCGAACTTCTCGGTTTCTGATTTCCGGCTGCCGACTGTCCGAAGCTGGGAAGGAAAGCAGTCCCAAGGACAACACCACAGACAAAAACACAACCACGCACCCTCACGCGCGCACACACACAAACACACACACACACGGGCAAACATACACATACACATCAGGGACTGTACGCGGTCTCCTGGTTTCCGGCAGCCGATGGCCAGGACATGTACAGGAATGCGAACTTCTCGGTTTCTGATTTCCGGCTGCCTACGGTCGGAAACTGGAAGGAAAGCTGTCCCAAAGACATTAACCACACACACACACACACACATACACACACACACACACACACACGCACGCGAGTATTTCCAAACGCAAATAATATAAAACTAACCAATATAACTTAAGGTAGCAAATAATTCTGTTAGATTTCTTAGGACTAACAGGTTTGCTGTAATTTTTAGGTAGCAGACTAACTGTAATGTTAGAATAAATAAAAAAAAATCAATTTATTGAAATATCAAATGTCAACATATCTATATATTGATAAATATCAATATATCAAGATATTAGTGTATCGATATACCAATGTATCGATATATCAATGTATCGATATATCAATCAATCAATGTATCGACGTATCGACATATAGACGTATCGCCTTATCAACATTTCGACGATTCGACATTTCTAAATTTCGACATATCTACGTATCAACTTATCAATATTTCAACATATCTATATATCAATATATCAACAAATTAACACATCAACACAATAATACAGCATCTCAGCAACACATTAACACATCAACACATCAACTCATCAACACATCAACACATCAGCTCACCAACACATCCACGCATCGACGTATCGGCCTATACGCACATCAACACATCAATGCATCGACGCACCGACACATCCACACACCGACGCATCGATCCATCGGCGCATCAATGCACCTGCGTATCGGGGCCTTGAAACATCGGCACATCGGCGTGTCGACAATTTGCCGCCTCACACATCGACGCATGGGCGCACCGGTGCACCGAGGTATCGACGCAACGATGCATGAACATACCGACACATTAGCATATTAACATATCAGTATATCAGAACATTAGTATATCAGTACATTAGTACATCAGTACCTTAGTACATCTGTACATCACTACATCAATATATCATTATATCAATATATTAATACATCAATACATAAATACATAAGTAAATCAATACATTAATACATCAATACGTCAATACGACGATACGTCAATGCGTCAATACGTCAATACGTCAATACATCAATACATCAATACATCAATACATCAATACATCAATACATCAATACATCAATACATCAATACATCAATACATCAATACATCAATACATCAATACATCAATACATCAATACATCAATACATCAATACATCAATACATCAATACATCAATACATCAATACATCAATACATCAATACATCAATACATGACTACATCACCACATCAATACATCAATACATCAACACATCAATACATCAATACATCAATACATCAATACATCAATACATCAATACATCAATACTTCAATACGTCAATACGTCAATACGTCAATACATCAATACATCAATACATCAATACGTCAATACGTCAATACATCAATACATCAATACATCAATACATCAATACATCAATCATCAATACAGCAATACATCAATACATCAATGCATCAATCATCAATACATCAATACATCAATACATCAATACATCAATACATCAATATATCAATACATCAATGCATCAATGTATCAATGCATCAATGCATCAATACTTCAATATATCAATACATTAAAGCATCAATACATCAGTACATTGATACGTCGATACATCGATTCATCGAAACATCGATCCATCGATACATGGATACATCGATACATCAATACATCTATACATCAATACATAGATAAATCAATATACTAATATATCAACATATCCATACCCAACAACATAGCAACTCAGCAATACAGCAACACATCAACACATTAAAACATCCACACATCCACACATCAACACATAAACACGTCAACACATCAACACATCAACACACCAACTCATCAACACATCAGCTTACCAACACACCAACACATCCACGTCTCGACGTATCGGCCTATAAGCACATCGACGCACCGACTCATCCATACACCGACGCCTCGACGCACAGACGCATTGATCCATCGGCGCATCGACGCACCGATACACAAACACACCGACCCACTGACGCACCGACACATCGATTCATCGGCGCATTGACGCATCGGCGCGCCGGGCCTTGGGACATTGGCGCCACGGTAACTTCGGCGCATCGACATATTGACGCATCAGCACATCGACGAAACGGGGCATCGACGCACCGATGCACCAAGGTATCGACGCATCGACGCATTGTCATACCGACACACTAACATATCAGTATATCAGCACATCAGTACATCACTACATCAATATATCAATACATCAATGCATCAATACGTCAATACGTCGGTACGTCGGTACGTCGGTAAGTCGGTACGTCGGTACGTTGGTGCGTCGATGGGCGTGATACGCCGATACGTCGATACGTCGACACGTCGATACATCGATACATCGATACATCGATACATCGATACATCGATACATCGATAAATCTATAAATCATTATACTAATATTTAAACATATCAATACACAACAACATAGCAGCCCAGCAACACAACAACAAATCATCACATCAATACATAAGCACATTAACACACCAACGCATCGGCGCATCGACAAATCGCCACATCGGCGCATCGGCGCAACGACACACGAAAAATCGGCGTATTGGTGCACCGACGCATCGGCGCAGTGCATCGACGCACCAGCGCAGCGGTGCATTGACGCATCGACACATCAACATATCAATGTACCAACACATGAGTTCATCAATACATCAGTACATCGGTACATCAGTATATCGGTATATTACTACATCAGTACATGAGTACATCGGTACATCAGTACATCAGTACATCAGTGCATGAGTACATCAGTACATGAGTTTATCAGTATATCAGTACATAAGTACATCACTACATCAATACGTCATTACACCATTACATCAATTTATTTATATTTCAACATCAATATAGCAACCAAGTAACATAGCAACATATCAGATCATCAACACATGAACACATCAGAGCACATCAACACACCAACGCTTCCATGCATTGGCGCATCGGCGCACCAACGCACCGACACATCGACACACGACGCATAGGCGCTTTGACGTATTAACGCACCGAGACGCATTGATGCACTGACGCATCGACGCACCACTTATTTTAAGTTGATGTCAAAGAAGCTTACAAGATTTTCCATATTTAAATCCTCACTTCAAACAGCAATTACTTTTCTAGTTAAATCTTCCTTTGGATTATTTAATAAGATTTTTAAAATAGTGTTATCTTGAAGAATGTTCCTTATTTAGTGTAATTTATAACTTCTATTTTATCTTTGTAAGCTACGTTTAAAACATCGCTTCTTTATACATTATAACATAATAATTATTAGATTAAGGTATGCTTACTTGCATACTTCTAATATCATTTTTGTAAAGCAACAGCTCGCCATCATCTTTAAGAATCGAAATAATCGAATAAATGGATCTTCTGAATGATTGAATTTTCTGAATGACCCCGTTTTTAATAAACGCTTCCTTATTTACATATTATCTATGTTTATTTACGAGTTATAAATACCGATGACTCATCCTTTTATATTCTAGAAAATTCAAAATTTAAAATAAATCTCTGGAATCCACAGGATAATTAATTTAAACTTTAATTGCTTTTTAATGCATAAGGGGTTGCATTTTATAGAAAATATTTGCTTCTAACATCAAAATTAATACACCTATTAAAGGTTAGAATTGGAGTTTATTTTAACAAAATTATAGTTTTTTATGCTAAATGCGTAAAGCTAGTAATATTCTATGCTAGTTACCTTAAAACGATCGTGAATTTACGGAAATTTTTATTTTTTCTGATTGTATTATATTTTCATGGGATTTATTTGTAAAATTTGAGTTTGAATGACCTTTCGTGCCTCCTTATCACGTCAATATATATTACTGTGAAGTTTTAGGCTGTAAGTACTTAAACCCTATGCTTAAGTCCATAATATTGTGAGATTATTGGCTCTAACTGCTCAAGCCCCTCCGTTGGGAAGCCATAATATTGTGATGTTTCCGCTGGAACTCCTGGAATCTCGCCCCACAAATTGGGATGCTATAATAAATGCTGTGTAATTACGCTCAAATCTTGCCTCGGCTGGTCCTAAATCGTCCTGTTAATTCGATTCTTCCTATATATTACCTACACCTACCTGTTACATCTAAAAAAACTTCCTCTCATTGTTACCATAGAAATTTAAATAGAAATCCACATCAATCATGCATTCAAAAATAACCCAATTAACCAAAATATCACACTCCATTTATCTGAAATCCAGATTACACATTTTTTTATAAATTTAAATACCATCGCTTTATATATATCCATGTGTTTATTAAATTTTATAACAATCATTTTGCATATTGATAACCCTTTCAATATATAACTTTTTATTAAAGTAAGAGAGCATTCCTTATCACTTACGTTACCCTTCGTTCTAGCATGAGCTCACCTTAAAACTTTATAGATGTGCATATAAATTCTCTGCACGATCAAATATCAAAAAGCTCTCTATACCTTTTTACAACTTTTGGTTATCTGTAAATTAATGAATAATTATCAAAAATCAATCTCGTTTTAACAGTCCTATAAATGTCTGTTCAAATAAAAATCAACTCAGATAATAATAAAACACATCAAAACACCACAAACACTATGAAAATATTCACCATAAAATGTCTTATTCAATCTCCTACCTTGTAGTTGTCTTCGTGCTGCGGTCCACCAACTAGCCCCTTTTAGATGTTGCCGTCTGGTATGTCCTCCGTCTATTCATTAATTCCATGGTCGAATCCCCATGTATACCATACATGCCTCTACTCCAAGAACTCTTCTTTTATAAATTTCAATCAAAATATCCAATCTCCAAATTTCGTTATTTTTATTGCAAATAAATTGTACTACCTAAACATCGCTTTTATCCTCATCCAAACAATTTTCAAAATCCACTACTTCTCGTGCATCCAAACAAAAAACTTTGTACTTACATCTCAACTTCACTATTTAATAGTAACGCTTTATCGGCTTTTACATAAACTTTATTTAATTAGACTGCACTAATTCACTTGGAAGTAAACGAACTGTATCACAGATGAAATAAAAGAGACCGAGACCCCTCTCTGTTACTGATTATATAATGCAAATTGTCCCCCCCCCCTGTTTATAAAATAGCACGTACACTTGTTTAATCGATACTTTATTTTTCCCGTAAATCACCAACGGCCGTGGATTTCTCGTAATTTTTAATAACCCCACACAACAGTACGTGGTATAACACTTAAAACCGTCAACTGTCATTCTCCGGATTAGCCTCTACTTCTCGCTTGATACCCGCCTTAAACTTCAAGCAAACATCACTTCTCTTCCTTGTACATATCGCTTTATGGCACATATATGCCTCTACCACCTGAATTTTTAGCCCATCTCGTTTACCTTTTACTAATCATGTCGCTTAGCTCCATTTCCCATCTTTTTGAACGAAGCGAGTTATGTATCTCCCAATTTACCTATATGTATTGAATAATATAATCTAATAGAAATTATTAGAAATTGTTAAATAAATCATAAGTCAATTGCAACAGTGTAATACAAGGATAAACCAGACAGGTTATTACCAATTCATAAGAACGGATATGCAACTTTGTATCCGAGACGACAGTGATACTGCAGGTGGCATATCACAGACGGTTAACATACCGCAATTATCTAGAAATAAGATTGTTACAGTGTAATAAAGTATAGAATTAAGAGTAATGCAGACATGAGATCTGCAAGTTCCCACAGTCATGTGAGGAGGCAGGATTATTATAAAAAGCCCGGGAGCTCAAGACCCGGCAGTCAGTCTGAGTATTACAGCTTTTGCATTGTTGTTTACCTAGGCTACTCGCCATAATATTAGTACAATTAATTAATTATTTTGGTTTAAAGAAAAGAACAAGTTGTCAAAATTCCACATTAATTTCTGCTTAAAATAAATAAATTTGTTAAGTTTTGGAAACGTTTTTTTAAAAAAATCGCTCCAAAGGCCCGAACCTTAACTGGCGCAACCGTACGGATGTCAAAAGGGCATTAAGAATCCGAAAATCGGAAGATTGGTGACCAAGAATTTCAATTCGCAATTTTGACAGAACCCAAACAAGGTTGCAGGAAGTACACGCATCGACCGAATCCAGCAAAACAAACCAACGTGGATGAGATACAAAATTGATCAAACCCATACAAAAGAAGCAGATGAAGAAATTAATGTAAGTTCATTTCCTTAAAACCAAACTATAATTGATATATGCCAGTTTTATTATTTTATTTTATGTACAGAATTTTATTTTGCCAATATTTTTTGAAAATAGTATACTAATAGAAATTATTTTCAAACGAAAATTTATTTTGAGACAGTTTATTTTATGAGACTTGAATTTTAAAGAGATTTTTTTAAAGCAAAAGAGACTTGATTTTAAGGGTTTTTGCAATTATTAAAACAAACCGAAAAATAAACCAAAAATCAGAAACGCACATCCATTAATTCCAAACGTAGCCGAAGTACAAATAATTATACAAATTAACTAGCGCTATACAAAAACACAACGGTTAATCCAGCAACTATAAACAAAACGCAAATTAAATCCATCATCTAACACCAAAAACAACTGCGTGATTCTTATAAATTTTACCTCTATCATACTTTATAAATTACAGCAAAGCACTCTGCAAATACATCAGTAACTTAAACCATTGTAATTAAACACCAGCGTGCAAATTAGTACAATCCTTACATAAGACAAGACCGGTGAATGAAACATCATTGATCACGGAAACGATTTACTCCAGAGAAAAAATAACGATTATTTAAAGAAATGACTTTCAGAACCTTTTCTATAAATTAAAGAAACGCAATTGCAATACGATCTATAAGTAATTAATCCATCACGAAGTAAAATAAAGCACATTGAACGAAAACTATTCATTACCGCGAGCAAACCTATAAATAAATTGCATTACTGAAACGCTATTTATTCCAGTACAATCATAAAAGCTATAATTAACCCATATTAAAACGCGTATTGTAAACTTTAAATCTACATTACGGAGAGATAGAATTACAAAACGTGCAGCATAACTGAATACGGAGATATCTAAAAATAATCAGACGCAACATTTATGCAAGCATTTAACGAAGTAAAGAAGCGAATTATCTAATTTCCACAACAACTAAAAATAACACCTTTTAGAAAAGTAACACCAACAAGTATAATTGCATTATTATACAGCACTTATGCAATTAAATAACCAAGAGACTAAACTACATCTTCAAGTAGACATATCTTTGTGATTAAAATACAAGGATAAAGTGTAACAAAGTAATTAACTGAAAACCTGCAAGTTATATTTAGAATTCAAGGGGACGAGAAAGACAAACTATACGTTTATGCAATTCAATTAAAACCCACGAAAAAGATATAAATTACAATAGACTGATAAAATCAGCAGAACTGAACGAAGACAAACCCATAACTGACGCAAAACATACAAAGTGAAGTAAATACCGCGAGAAATTAATTATCCACACCAGATTCTTTCAGGAAGCAAAACTCGAGTAGAACTCACTACAAATTAATGTCCGCGAGATAAAAACAAGCAAATTCAAGGCTATAGCAATTAAACCAACATTATCGAGTATAAATCCCACAAATTTATTACCGCACCGTGTAACCAAACACAAAAAACAGAAATTACAATTCTATAAATAACCCGACGCAATCTAAACTAAAAATTAATAAATTTAAACCAAAAATAACGATACAAATAGCGAAATAAACCTCAATTTTTACAAAACTTGAAATTACCCAAAAACGAAAGCAACCATTATCCAAAATAAGTGGAGATATGAAACTTTACTTGGAGACAATTCAAAACTTTAATGGCTAGCAATCCCATCTCGGAAACTTTATAGGATCATGCAAAATGTTTCTGAAAACATTCTACAAACCCGGAGATACCGAAAGGAATTCATTGCTTATACGTCTGATCAGAAGGGCACTAACCTTAATTGCCAGCAGGGACGATCTACAGGAATGGCAAGACTTTAAACAAATACTAATCGCATATTTCGAAGACCACCGTAACATAAAATGCCTGGTACGAGACCTGATACACCTCAGAATGGAAACCAACCAATCACCATATCAATTCGGAATGAAATACCAAGACGTGAGGGGTCTAATCCTAACGAAATTAAAAATCGAAGAGTCCGATCAAAATATTCGACTTTTAAAAACAAAAATGTATGACGAAATGGCACTGGACACATATATAAACGCTTTACCAGAACGACTATCAGATAAGATCAGATTCCAACGTCCCCAAAACCTAGAAGAAGCCATGAACCTAGTAATAGAAGAAGAAAATATAATGTATTAACGCAACAGACTATACAACCCCAACGCAAATAAAAGCTATTCACCAATAAAAACTATACAAGCCGCGAGACAAACAATCCCTCAACATAAATTCACACCCTTTAACGCACAAACAAATCAATTGCCAATTAATAACCCAAGTTTCAACAATACAAATTTTAATAATTAATATAAACATTTTTTAAAACCAACGTTTAACCCAAATTTTACGAAACCCAACCAAGATTCAATCAAAACCTAAGCCAAAAAGGACCAGCATTCAGCTCAAACCCCAGTAGAAATACACCAATAAATAACAACAACCCTAATAACTATTATAAACCAACATCAATGGATACCTCATCTTGTAACACCAGACAAAATACAAAGATAATACATATCCGACCAAACCCTCATCAGAAACGCAATTTTACATCGGAAGAACTATTTCACCAAGAAGTAGAAAAACTTGATAATGACCAGAATAATTACATTCAGCCCCGTACAAACGATGATTCAAACCATGCAGAAACTTATAAACGCGACGAACAATACGAAACTTACGAGGAAGACGACGAGGAAAACTCGTGCTCAAATTTTCAAATAGACCGATTCCTAAACCACCAAACTTAATAAACTTAAATATCATAAATCACCTAGTACTACCATACATAGAAATACCCTACGCCGAATTTAAACTATTAATCGATACCGGATCCTCAAAAACATTAATTAGTCCTAGAAAGAAACATTATATAGATTATGTAGAAAGAGAACCATTTAAAATTAAAACAGCCCATCAAACAACAATACACCAATTCATAGCTAATATGCCCTTACCGAGAACATTTAATGTAAAAGTGAAACATAAATTTTGTATTTTCAAATTCAACGACAAATATGACGGACTAATCGGAATGCACCTTCTAAGAAATTTAGGAGCCAACATTGACATAAAAAACCGTTTATTAAGGACAAAATACGGAAACATCCCCATTAAATTTCAAAACACTCAAATCGAACAAAAATACACAACAAAACCCCGAACGGAAAGAACAATAAAAATCCCAGTAAATTCTAACAAAAAAGTAGGAATAATAAATCATTTGACATTTCAGCAAGGAGTAGAAACCCTAACTGTCTTAGTACAAATAAAAGATAATTATGCCACTACAACAATATTAAATTCAAACGACTATCCCGTAGAATTATCATTGACAGACCCGATTAACGTAGAGGAATTAAATTTCAACAAAATGGAAATAGACGAAAATTTAGAAAACGATTACAACCCAATAGGACATGATAAAATGTTAAGAGAAAATTTAAGTAACATTCGCTTTAATGCCGACATAAATCAAGAAGAACAAAGAGCAATTAAAAACTTATGTTTTGAATACCATGACATATTCCATTGCGAAAGAATACCCCTAACATTCACCAACACAGTGAAACATAATATTGAACTAACAGACAACAAGCCAATCTTTACAAAAGCATATAGACTACCTCATGCAAGCCAAGAAGAAGCTGACAGACAAGTAACAGACTTATTAGAACAAAACATAATCCAGCACGCTAACTCACCATGGAGCAGTCCCGTGTTAATAGTACATAAGAAGTTAGACGCAACCGGAAAGAGAAAGTATAGAATGGTAATAGACTAGAGAAAGGTAAATGAAAAAACGGTAGATGACAAATATCCACTACCAATTATAACCGAAATTCTAGACAAATTAGGCAAATGCCAAAATTTTTCAACATTAGACCTAGCATCAGGATACCATCAGGTAGAAATGGAAGAAAAAGATATATCAAAAACAGCCTTCAGCACACCTAGAGGACATTACGAACACAAACGACTGCCATTTGGATTAAAGAACGCACCCGCTACTTTTCAGAGAGTCAAGGCCAATATACTACGAAGAATACACAATAAAAAATTCCTGTGTACCTAGACGATATCATAGTTTATTCCACATCATTGGTAGAACACATAGAAAGACTGAAAGAAGTATTTAAAAGACTAACACAAGCACATTTCAAAGTACAATTGGACAAAAGTGAATTTTTACTAAAGGAAGTATCATTTTTAGGACATATAATAACACCCCAAGGAGTAATGCCAAATCCCGACAAATCAAACGCAGTTCTAAATTACCCCTTACCAAAGACAACCAAAGAAATTAAAGGATTTCTAGGACTTAGTGGTTACTACCGCAAATTCATTAAAGGTTACGCTCAGATAACCAAGCCCCTGACAAATTGTTTAAAAAAGGGAAACAAAATTGAACACACCCCGGAATTCATTAAAGCCGTAGATAAAATTAAAAATATTCTAACGAATCACCCTGTATTACAATACCCAGACTTTTCAAAACCATTTATACTATCGACAAACGCATCAAACGTAGCATTAGGCGCAGTATTGAGCCAAGGAAAAGCAGGTAGCGATAAACCCATCAGCTACGCATCCAGAACCCTAAATGAAACCGAACAGAAATATAGCACCATAGAAAAGGAATTATTAGCCATAATTTGGGCAACAAAATATTTTAGACCTTACTTATACGGAAGAAAATTTTACATATACACCGATCATAGACCATTAATATGGCTATGTAAACTTAAAGAACCAAATTCAAAATTACAAAGATAGCGAATCAGACTAGAAGAATACGAATATATAAAAAGAGAATTTATAACAACAACGCAGACGCTTTAAGTAGAATCCAACTCAATGCATTAGAAACGGAATCCATTGTAGGAAACGTAGACGAAGCAGAAATAAGGGAAGATCCAGACGAAATCGACACTATACATTTGACGCAAAACGAAGAACCTAAAACCGCGATTAAAATTTTAAACAAAGCAATCGATATGAAACCCAACCAATTTATAATTACCGACGTTTTAAATAACAACAACCCCGTAAAATATACAAAAGTAGATAACAAAAAGATATACCAAATTCAAATAACCAAAGATGACAACGAAGAGCAAATAATTAAAATTCTAAAAGAATACACCCTCGAGAAAAAACGATTTTATTTCTATTTTAACACCGAGCACTTATACAAAAGATTTTCAGAATTATACGTTAAATTATTCAATAACTATGGCCCTGAACTTATAAGATGTACGAGAAAATTAATAACACTAGACGACCCTGACGGAATAAGTGATGTAATTGGGAATCAACACGAAGGAAAAACAAACCATCGTGGAGTTAACGAAACAATAAAGCAACTTGTAAGACGATATTATTTTAAAGACATGAAAGAATTGACCACAGATAACATTACCCAATGTGAGCTATGTGACAAAGCGAAATACGACAGAAAACCCCCAAAGATACCCTTAATGTTAACCAAAATACCCGACAAACCATTTATAAAAATTAAATGCCGATACTCTAGTAGTTGAAGCGCAAAACTATCTAACAATTGCAGACGCATTCACAAAATAGGCCAAGCAATACCAATCACATCCAAAAATAGCATTGACGTGACCCATGGATTTTTACAGTATTTTACATTTTATGGAACACCCGAAACAATAACTCTAGATAATGGTAGAGAATTTAAAAATGAGACAATACAAAACACTTTAGAACTTCACAAAATAAAAATTCATTTCATAACGGAAAACCACCCTGAATCAAACGGACTAATTGAACGACTACATTCAACCCTGTTAGAACAAATTCGTTTATTAAGAATAAATTATAAAAAGGAACACATAACCAATTTAATGTCATACTCACTAATCACAAATAATAATACAATTCACTCATCGACAAATTTTACACCCTTAAAATTAACCTTAGGACATTCAGATTCACGCAATCCCTATGACATACACTACAACAAAGAAGTATATTAACAATACGCCAAAGATGACAAGGAAACACTAAACATAACTTACGACAAAGTAAAAAAAAAATAGATAACGATAAGGAACGTATCACCACAACCCGTAATAAAAATACTGACGCAAATAAATTTTCAATAGGACAAACCGTGTATGAAAAAAATTTCCAAAGCAAGCGACATAAAACAGCACCCAGAAATTTAGGACTATTTAAAATTAAGACAATATCAGACAGAAATATAGCAGTAGTAGACAACGGCAAAATAACGAAGTACATTCACTTGAAGAACCTAAGACACCCTGTAATTTCAGATGGATAATTATCACCCTTACCGTCAATCTCCGCCCACGCAGAACGGACAACCAAATAATAATAGAAGATATAAAAACAACCCCAGTATACTACCAATTAAAAGAGCAGTATGCAAAACACAATCGATTATTGGACATTCGCACAAAAATTCGACCTAACAGAATTAAAACAAGAATTTCAAACAATCACAGAAAATTATTACCGATTAAAACAATTAATGGACACAGCAAAATTTGGAAAGAAATACGCAATAGAAATGATGAATTACAACAGTATAATTGAAAGCATTTTAAGAAACATAGAAGATAAATTTAATAGATTAATACCCAACGAACAAACTACGAGACGAAAAAAAGAACTAATCAACGGATTAGGTAACATAATAAAAGCTATCACAGGCAATTTAGATAACCAAGACGCAGAACGTGATGACAATGCAATACAACAATTAATTGATAACCAAAACGACATAAAACCATAATCAGCAACCAACTATCACTAACCCAATCAACGATTATAAAATTTAACGAAACATTGAGAAAGTTAGTAAGAAACCAGGACAGTATAGTTAACCAAATACAAACCCTTGAAACCAACATGAAAACTACCATGTTAGACATGCGAGATTTAATTAGATTTAATACAATATTTACTCAAATAGTATCAACCCTTACTTTAATTCAACAAATTTTAGCAAGGTTAGAAAACTCAGTAGCATTTGCAAAATTAAATACCCTACACTCTAGTAACATTGAATCAACCGATGTATTAAAAGAATTAATAAGAATTAGATCATTTATAACTAACAGTAAATTACTTTTTGATGTAACAGAATCAAACATTCTAATATTTGAAACAATAGCTATAGTCAAAGACTACATTAAGAATAACGAAATAATATTTTTAATAGAGATCCCGATAGTAGAAAGTAACAATTATAATTATTATCATTTATTTGCTTTTCCAACGAAGGTTACTAGCACATACCAAGTTATCATACCCAAAACCAAATTCCTATCCTTAAATGAACTGAGATATGATTATACAAACGAAAAATGTACTGAAGTAACACCAAACCAATAATTATGCCAATCGATGACGACAACAACCATTCAAGAAGACAGCCCTTGTGAAGTACAACTATTAAAATTTTCAAATCATTACGAAAATTGTGAAGCCAACCCAGTGCAAATAACCAACATGAAAATTCAAAAGGTTACGGAAAACAAATGGATAGCCATTTTCCCAACAGAAGTAGTAGCAACCATCCACTCCAATCAAGATTAAAATAACCTAGCATTAATCGGAAGCGAATTAATTACCCTTAAAGAAGACTGTTACGTAAAATTGAAAGACGAAGTAATCCGAGTTCATCAATACCCTATAGCAAAAAAAGAAACTTGCAAACCAACCGGAACTACAGTTTAAGATAGAACAACAAGAATACGAAGAAATAGTCAAGAGACCCATGAAGCTAGAGCATCTAGACTTAGACGACCTCAACCACGCCATGAAATTAATGGAAAGTTACAAAGAACATTTAAGTGAACTCAAAACGCCAAAGTTACACTATGACAATATAAGCGTTTGGACAATTGTGCTAATCATTCTAATAATTTTTCTAAATATACATGTATTTTACAAAATGTATCTTAGATATAAGATTAAAGGAAACAGTTTTAGATTTAAGGAAACAAAGAGAAATAAAGAAACGATAAGTGTACCCTTAGAAACAATAAATTTTAAATAATGAAATTGAATAATGAATTTTATATATTTCAAAATTAAGTAAAACCTTAATTTTTCATTTACGGTGGGAGGAGTTATGTATCCCCCAATTTATCTATATATATTGAATAATAGAGTCTAATAGGAATTATTAGAAATTGTTAAATAAATCATAAGTCAATTGCAACAATGTAATACAAGGATAAACCAGACAGGTTATTAACAGTTCATGAGAACGGATATTCAACTTTGTATCCGAAACGACAGTGATACTGCAGGTTAAGATATCGCAATTATCTAGAAATAAGATTGTAACAATGTAATAAAGTATAGAATTAAGAGTAAAGCAGACATGAGATCTGCAAGTTCCCACAGCCACGTGAGGGGGCAGGATACTATAAAAAGCCCGGGAGCTCAAGATCCGGCAGTCAGTCTGAGTATTACAGCTTTTGCATTGTTGTTTACCAAGGCTACTCGTTATAATGTTAGTACAATTAATTAATTATTTTTGGATTAAAGAAAAGAACAAGTTGTCAAAATTGCACATTAATTTCTGCTGAAAATAAATAAATTTGTTAAGTTTTGGAAACGTTGTTTAAAAACATCGCTCCAAAGTCCCGAACCTTAACTTGCGTGCTTGTTAACAACTATCCTTAAAATTATCGATTTTTGATTCACATCTTCTGGATATACTTTATGTTTCTCTCTTGTACTCATAGCATTTTATTCAATCCTGGTTTTTTCATTGCTCCTTCCGACTCTATATCTAAGATTAAAAATCAATATTTTAACTAACGTATACTGTGTTTACACCAATTCTGTGTGGCTTTGTTTACGTCCTTGGCTGGTTTAATTCCAACGGCTGTTCGTTCCAATAAGCTATTATGTTTGTTTGTAGCAACTCTACTAAGAAATATATCTTTCCCCCTGTTATTTGAAACGTGTAGGTTTTTACGTCTGAAACCTAGAAATCGTTATTTTTATCATGCTCAAGCTTTTAAAACTGTTCCATAGTACTTCATTCTCAATCCAATATGTTATAATTTTACCCCAAATTATTATTTCTTATTCTCTTATACATACATACTATAATACATAGACCCTAACTAAATCTAATTAAGATAAATTATTCCTACATTAATTACGCGTTAAACTAAATCGATATTCCCCGATTATCCACTATCTAAGATAGAAAATAATTGTTGAAAACCTTTTAACTAAATAAATTTATTTTACTGTACCTAATCGCTCTCAACCCTATGAGTTCACTTATGTCCGTATGTATTTTATTGTCCCTTTTAATTACACGATATTATATATTATATATATATATATATATATATATATATAATTTTGCTTTTTGTTACGAATATTATAGTTAAAAAATTTTTTTGATCTGAATTTTTGGGATAATTTCGTTTGAAAAAAATATAAATTACTAATCCATTTATTGATCACTACGTTTCGGGTATAACTTTGTGCCCTTAATCATGTGCTACAAAGATGTGATCAAACCCGTTCCACCCGCTCCATCAATGTGCTGATAAAGTGTAGTAAAGTGTTGTAAAGTGCTCTATAAAAATTACAATTTTTCTACAAGTTAAAGTGCATTATAAATCTCAAGTTTGGTGTCCACTGAAAGGAGTCTGGAAGGGCTTTTTAGTGGTGAAAAAATCTAATTTAACAATTAACCACCAACATTACAATATCAAAATGTAATTGAAAATTATAGATTCAAATTATAGATCCATATTTAACATATGTTAAAATATAAACATTGTTATCATAAAACCAGAATCATTATCAACAAGTGTATACTTTTAGTACTTCAAAGATTTATGGAAATATACATATATACAAAGTACTTCATAATATCAAAAGAGAAAACTGTACTACACTGTTAAAAATGGATATTATAAATGATAAATGCATCCAATGCAATTTAATAGTTAATAGTGTAGAAGAAAGCTACAATTGTGATATTTGTCATAGATTAGTACATAAAAAATGCTTTACTCTAACAGCATCTGAGATCAAATGCATGCCATTGCAAAAGAACGTGTTAAAGTTAGTTTGTCACACATGTGATGACTTTATCAAAACCCTGCCAAGGCTAATCAGTCTAATCACTGAAATGAAAAATGACATTACACTGCTCAAACAGAACATATTGAAAAACTTGTCGCCAGTAGAAACACCCAGTTATGCCAATATAGCTAAGAATAAATCTGAACCTGTGCTGATAGTTAAGCCAGTACAAGTGCAAGAAGGTAAAAAGACAAAGTCTGATATAAAAAATTCAGTTGATCCTGTTAGTATAGGGATTAATGTTTCTAAAATTAAGCAAGTCTCAAAAGGTGGTGTACTCATTGAAGTCGACAACAAAAGCGAACAAAGACTGTTGAAAGACAATATAACTGACAAGCTTGGTGATAAATACAAGGTTGTTATCCCCGTTCTTATGAAACCTAGAGTAAGAGCATCATATGTGGAAAATGAAGACATAATAGATAATGAAACTACTATCGCAAAGATTTTAAAGCAAAATAATATAGACAACACATTACAGGATTTTCATTTGAAGGTCATAACAGTGTTAAAAGCAAATTTGCAAATAGGTCAACTATTGTATTGGAAGCCGATCCTCTGACACATAGCATACTAATAAACCTTGGAAAATAGCAATCGGGTGGTCAAAGGGATACGTGTCCAACCATCTGAATATTGCCCAATGTTTCAAGTGTATGGGATTTTACCATCATGCAAAAAACTGTAAAGAAGCAATTTGTTGCTCTAAGTGCTCAGGGAACCATGATTATAAGTCGTGTGAAACTAATACTATGACATGTGTTAATTGTGTCAAAGCTAATAAAAACCTACAATTACATCTCAAAACTGACCATAGTGCAACAGACCATCAGTGTCCTTTTTATATAAAACTGTTAGAGAGACTAAATTCCAAACTTGACTATGGATCTAAATAGCAACCACAGAAGTCTTCCCGTGAAATCAAAATCTGCCACTAAAATATTAGATCACTCATAACCTATTTTGATGAATTTTGTACTTTTGTTCAAGATAAAAATTTTGTACTTATTTCACTTTCTGAAACATGGCTCTCAGTAGACTTTCCCTCTACATTAATTACAATTCCTGGTTATACTCTATTCAGAAAAGACAGGCCCACTAGAGGAGGAGGTGTTTGCTGCTATGTGCATAATAAAGTAAATTGCAAAATTATAGAAGCTGAGTTTACACAAATGGGAATTGTAGAACAGTTATGGTTAAAACTCATAATTAAGAAAATAACATATGCTGTAGGCGTTATTTACAAACCACCCCTTAGTCCCTTATCTTCACTTCAAGACTTAGAACGTGCCCTGTCAATATTATACCTAAAATATGATAATATATTACTGATGGGGGACTTGAATATTAATCTCCTGAAAGAAAACTACAATTCTCAATACTTAAAAACAATAATTTCAACATTTAAGCTGACACAACATGTCTATAAGCCAACGAGAATCACTGACACTACTGCTTCACTTCTTGACCTTATTTGTGCTAGTGAAACCCAACAATGTGTAAATATTGGCTATTATGACTTGGGTCATATCTCTGATCATTTAATGGTGTATTGCAGTTTGTGTATTCCTCTTGATAAACAACAACTTGAGTTAAAAACAATCCGTAGTTTTAGATACTTCAATCAACAGAAGTTTGCCAATGATGCAATTAACATTGACTGGCTACATTGCTGTACCTATACGACAATTGATGAGAAATTATCTTATTTTAATCATGCTGTTACTTCACTTTTTGACATACATGCCCCTATTCATATATTAAAGAATAAAAGCAAAAAATCAGGATGGCTAACTGAAACTTTAGCAGAAATGATTAAGTTAAGGAACAAAGCTCTTGAAAAGTTTATTAGAAAAACAAACAACAAGTTACAACTATTATAAAGAATTACGAAACTACATTACACAAGCTGTTAGGAATGAAAACAGGCATTCTACAGATATCAAGTTCTAGCAAATATAAAAAACCCTAAAAAACTATGGAATTTTTTTGAGCAATATAATATACACACCAAACCTAAAAAATATGTTAATTTAGCAAGTAACGATCCGAATTACATTAATCAATATTTTATAGATAGTGTTCCAATATCCACAGTATCTGAAGAAATAGTAAACTATTTTTCCAATAACAAATATCCTTTGGCAACTGAAGATCTGATGTTTCACACCGTACATTCTAGTGAAGTAATCCGGGCTATTACAAGACAGAAATCAAACGCTACAGGTGTGGATGGGATCAACTTACATATGATAAAACTTATTCTTCCTTATTGTGCTGATGCTCTGACTCACCTTATTAATGTCATTCTAGAAAGTTCTACTATGCCCAGTATATGGAAAAAGTCCATAATTACACCTTTACCTAAGGTAACCACTGCTACCACCTATAAGGAACTCAGGCCGATAAGTATTTTACCAGCATTATCGAAACTGTTAGAGTATATTGTGTATTGTCAAATTTTACAACATGTTGATGCAAACAATATTTTTCCTAAAACCCAGTCTGGGTTTCGTGCAAAACACAGCACTGCAACTACTTTGTGCAAAGTTACAAATGATATTATCAAAAACATGGATGAATCAAAAGTAACTGTAGCTGTATATCTGGACTATAGCAAAGCATTCGATTTAATAAACCATAAATTACTTAATGCTAAACTAATGTACTACGGTTGGGGCCTGCCTGCTTTGCAATTGATGCAAAACTACTTATCACTACAACTACAGAAAGTGAAATTTAATGGCAATACATCCAATGAATTGTATGTAACTCAAGGTGTCCCTCAGGGAAGTATACTAGGGCCTCTGCTTTTCGCAATTTTTACTGCAGGTCTTCCCTCGATTGTAACCGAAAATTGTGGCATCCATATGTATGCTGATGACACGCAGTTGTATGTGTCAGGTAATCCATACAGTGCTAATTGGATTGTTAATGAGCTTAACATTAATTTAAATGCAGTGCATCAATGGTCATTATCCAATGGACTACTCCTAAATCCTGGGAAAACTGTTTGCCAGTGCATAGGATCTTCCTACAATAGTACAATATTCAAGCAATTAAAAAGTGAAAATATTGTTCTCGACAATTGTGTATTAGATTTTAGTCAGAAAACAAAAAATTTAGGTATAATTTATGACACAAATTTAAATTTTGAAAGCCATGTAAAGAAAATTTGCAGCGTAGGATACTTCAAACTCAAGTCGCTCTACAGATATAAAATGTCACTTCTGCCACAAACAAAGTGGAAATTATGTCAATGTCTTATACTAAGTCATATTTACTACTGCAACACAGTATACTTTAGTTATCTTTCAGAACACTATAAAATAAGTTACAAATCTTACAGAACAGTTGTTTAAGATTTTCATATAATGTGCCATATAGGGAACATGTGACCCCTGTATATAATAATTTGGGCATTCTTAAGCTAAAATTTCAATGTGAGTTGTTTTTTGCCATTTTTTTGTTCAATATTTATAAGAGTAAACAGCCTAGTTATTTATATAATATTTTAAATGTACGATGCTCTAATCACAACCTTAATCTTCGCAGCAACAGTACATTAACAATTCCAATCCATAAAACAACTAAGTTCAAGTGTTCATTTGAATATCATGCTGCAACAATATTTAATAAATATTTTGATTTATATTTAAGAGCAAGTTCAGTTCAAACCTTCAAAAAGGCTTTGTTAATTAGAATTATTGAAAGGCAGAACCACATATAATTGGTGTACAGAGGTACTCTGTGAAAATCAGCTTTGCTGACATTGTACCATTTAAATAATTATTATGTTTATAATTTATTATTTAATAAACTTTTCTATTCTATTCTATTCTATTATACAAATATTTGTTTTACACACATTCAAATAGATTGAATATAAATCGGAATGAAAATTAAAACTATTGTAATGTCATTAAGGTCAATTATATAAAACGCTACGTATACATGTTAGGATCATTTGTTGATAGTGTTGTGTATAACTGTACTGTAAATTATTTTTGTATTATTAATTGAAAACTGATAAAGGTCTAGAAAATACTTGTTGAGATTTAGTAGCTAAAATAGCTAGTTGATTATGAAAGATATAAAGTTAATTTTTATTGTTGGTTGTGAAGAGTAATGAGTATATAGAATTTAAATTTTGAATATCTGGTTTTTTGTTCATGCTGGTTTTTCTTTTTTAATGTGATAGGCTTCCAAAAATAAGCGATGGGAATATATTTTTTAAGTTTCTAGAATGACGACTTTCGAATATTTTGGCGTGTGTTTAGTTAATTGTATGTGGTTTGACAGTGAACGAGACCTTTTTTCTATTTTAGTGCTTGATTTAAGTTGAATGATTCTATTTTGTACCCATTGGCTTGTGTGACCAATGTAACAACTGTAGCAACTACATTGAATTTTGTAAACTAAATTAATGCAAAACATTTTTCTGTTTGGTTTTTTTTATTTTAGTGAATAGGTCTTTGATTGATTTATTATATTTAAAAGTAATTTTGATTAAGGGATTTTGTAGAATTTTTGTGAGCCTGGGAGTCAGGTCTTGAATGTGTGGTCAGGTTTTGTTGATTATTGGCATGTGTGTTATTTGTGAAGTGCACTTTGTGAAAGTAAGAACGTAACTGTAAATTTAAATAACGTAATTCTAACTTAAATCAACCAAGTGTTCACTTACTCTAATTTAGAATTTGTAAACAAGCTGTCGGCATTAATTTACAACAAAAAGGAACCAGTAAAAAGTACTCTAACGCGAGCTTCGGTTTATACTAATTGTGACTTGAAGAATAATTACATAATCACTCGCGCACTGTGAAAGTAACTTGAAACGAGTAGACTGTAAAGTATTGTGCAACCATGAGTAAGAAAACGACAGCCGTTAACAACCAGCAAAAGAAGTGTCTATTTTCCACAGGCGCATCAAAAGTAATGAAAACAGAATAACTGTACCTTAGAACAAACTGTCTGCCTCTCCAGTACCATCTTAAACAATTTGGAAGTGCAGACTGCAGTTATGGATGAATGGGATGCTGGATGAACCAATTTAATTAGACTGTAACACTAAGTACACCCAAGCATCTTAGTATCGCGACTTACATTTCCATTCGGAAAAAGGATGTTGTATAGAATAGACCTCGTTCAAAGGCTCAGTCTGTGTTCATTTTGGATAAAGAACCACGAGGGAAGTAATGTGTTTTCATTTTAAACAATTTCCAGCGATAATGTGTGAAGCATTCTGCGAATACCATCTTGTAAAAGTAGATTCCAGGCGACAGCTGCAAAATAGTCGTAGAACAATAGCCAGTTAACGCAAACAAACATACTATCATCACTTCCACTTATTTTGTTGTCTGCATGGGAAAGTGACATCTGTTTCAAATGATCCGGTTGGTTAACAACCCTTTATACTGCATTATGGTGTGAAATATATAACAGGTTGTCTAACCATTATAGCAATGAATAACGATGTCTTATATCGAACTTACAATACCAAGAATGGAATAAGGGTATTGTTTTATTGCTTGTAAACTTGAGCGAGATTGAACATCTGTACTGTAATGGGATATATTCCAAGTATTACCATTGTACAAAACACTTAATGAGCATTATATCGGACGTTTTAAATATTCATTTCAATTGGAAGGTAATTGAGCTTGTTGAAATAGCATAAAAAAGGTAAAGTCGTTTAGATTAGAATCTTTAGGGGGCGCTTATTAAAAAAAGAAGTAAAACAAGTTTGAAGAATGCAGAAATATAACAATTTTGGAAATTTAACGTAACAACTTGTGTGATTGTCTATGGTCTTCACTACACTGTGTGAGATTGGATTGGTTTCGGGTTGTAAATATGATTTCTGTAATAACTGACATTTTGTTCCTCTATTGTTAAACTCATTGCGTTTTCTAAACTGTTGCAGTTCCTAAAACATTTCTTCTGGTAGTCTATCTGGTGATATGTTTAAAAAATTGTCAAAGGGCATTTTGTTATACAGTGCAGTTTTTAAAATTTGGGTCCTCAATTTCAATTTTGTCAGAATTAAACTCTGTACATGTTGTACTTTTATTCCTATATTCTAAGGCTTAATAAATCACCAACTAAAATTTTGCATTCCGTTGCTCTTCAAAATAAGAAATTAATAATCTATTATAATTGTTCAATGAAACTAAGTCCTCTATATTAACCATTAAAATTAAAGCTCGCCCTACAAGCATATTTTAAATTACTCTCAAATGCAAAGAATTTTGAGCTACATTCTTTTTTTTTTGTAAAAATATACGTTAACGTGTCTCATACAAGATAAGAAAAATATACAACCAACTTCTTGGAAGACGCATGGATGAGTTGTCTAACTTCCCGCATTGAAATTATAGAAACGTAACATAAACTTACTGTAATATTTAATAAAGCGAACGTTGTGATGACAGAAACCCCATATTTTTATGCCATAACAAAATAGAATGGATTGAAGTGTCTTAAATTATAATTAGAAGTAATTAAATAACAACCCTTTAAACTGAAATGGTTGTTGAAATCGTTAATAAATATTCAAATGATTGTAAATAAGTAGGGAATGTGAAAATTTAATTAAGTAGGAACGGAGATATTCTGATGCAGGATTTGCACGTAACAATTAGATTTTTTCCAAAAAATCTTGAGTGAGTTAAAACAAATAGGCATAGATAGTGAAAAACAGACACCAAATCATCGAACTAAAAGTATGAAATAAATCGGAAAATTGTGTGAGTAAATGAATGTATGTGCGTTTGTGTAAGTAGGTCTATATTAAATTTAACTTAGGTGAAATTTTTAATGCCATTGGTGTCACGAAAGGTGAGAGATCGTGAAGCGTTCTCCTCCCTGCCTTTAAAAGAAGGGGACACCTACAGTGAGTCTGATTCGGCGGAGCAGCAAACCCCCCGGAAAGTTTCCCTAACTCATATTCCCTAGCTTTAAGCCTATTTAATTATAAAATTTATCAAACCCTCCATGTACTTATTAACCCGATATATTCCTAAGATATACCACGTACCTCCTTTTTAAAAAGGTAAAACCTCCCCCCTCATTCCCAATTTCCCTCCTGGTAAGATTTCCTCACCAAAGTTGTAGCTATAACTGCCTTATTTTAAAATATATATGGTTTGTTAAAGGTTAAACCATAATTGAAGGCGCTATAGTCTCGGACCCGTTTTGTAGAACACGTGGTATATGATTAGTATTAATTGCTTGCAGTGCCAATACAGATTATTAATTACGGTGGGTAAATTCACTTAGTTTGTTGTCATAAATTATGCAGCAATATTTAAGGGGGTGTATACTGGCATAGTTCTTTTATTTCCAAAATACTCTCAGATTTGATTGTTACTAGCTATAATTAGTATTTAACAAGGAGTATAGAATACAGATGTTTGTCTTTGCAATTTAATTTTATTTTGCTATCCAAATCCTTAGAAATTATTTATTAAAGTTATATTTTATGTGTGTTTTAGGTTTAATTATTCTTGCAGGTACAGACGCTCAAATGAAAAGGTGAATTGGTTGGTGTGTACCCCCATCTGAATGTGTTTAGCGAGGCATTTATTTTCTTGCTCTCTCTCTCTCTCCTCTTTTTTTGTTATCCGATAGTGCGAGCGAGCATTTCGTTCTGATTTCGTTCTTTTCTTACCGTTCCGCTCATATTGCGGGTAATAAGCATTCCTTTTCAGTTAAGCAATAATTTTATTTGGGGTCGGTTAGGTACGACTAGCGTCTCCTCTGTTGACTGTATTAGAGCGGTTCCTAATCCATTCGCGGAAGCATCGCATTGCAGGACAAAGGGTTTAGTGAAATTCGAACAGGTCAATGCGGAGAACTGCGTAAGTCAGGTTTTTAATAATTTGAAGGCGTCGTATTAAACTTTGGTCCAACTCCAACGCTGTTTCTTGTGTAACAGCAGTTTTGGGGGTGCTACCATCTCGGAGAACCCTGGTATAAAGAGGCTATTCTTAAGATATGTTTAAGTACGCGTACATTGGATGGAGACGGTATATTTTAGATAGTCTCTACTTTCGATGGGTTGATGTGGATTCCTTGTTTCCTTACTACGTGTTCCAAGTACTCAAGGATTGTCGGCAAAATTTCACTTTTCTGAGTTGAGTTTCATGTTTGCTTGTCGTAGGTAATGGAAAATTTCGCGGAGATTGTTCATATGTTCAGCAAATGTCTCTCCCACCACAATAATGTCTTCTATATATGCGAATGTTTGCGGCCCTATTTCGGGTCCTATTATTTAGTCCCTTGTTTTTCCTGCTTTTTTCTGGAGTCTATGAATAACTAATCCTTCTAAATTAATCAAATAATCAGTCGGCAGAAAAAATATTCTAAATTTTTTTAAAAAGTTGTTCCAATATTGCCAGAATCGTTGTGGTACCACAATAAGGGTGAGTCGGTCAACAGTTTGGGGAAAATGTGTAGCAATGTATTTGGAACCAGGTTATAACGAATATAAATTTTGTCCATGCTTTCGACAAAGGCAGCCGAGTCGGTGCGTCCATTGAAAGTCGTCTTCCAGTTGTGGGCTTTCAAAGAATTATGTTCAGGGGTCGGGGTTGGGTTGTCCTATAGCGGTTGGACGGTAATGCTGATGAGCAAAAGCATGTGGACTCCAGGAGCCGGGATGTCGCGTTGTATAGCGGTAAAATCGTAGAGGTTGAGGGTTGGCCTCGGGGTTTTCCTGCTGGTGTCGGAGGGTATTACCTGGAATAATGCCAAGTTCGAACTCATGGCGACCTTCTCGGAGATTTGTACAAATCGACTGCATATTCTGTTACGGTACCTGCGGATTGCACACCACATTTCTTCATTTCTTCCATGATTGAAGGTTTCTTCAATAGGTAGTTGCATTCGATTCGGACGTTGGCCACTTCTAATCCCCCAGATTCTTGTTCGTCTAAAAAAATATTGGAGTGTGGGAAATGGTTTTCCGTCTCAGTCGGTTTGGTGTCGTTAGAATGAATTTCAACAATATTTTCAACGATGGAGAGAGTTCGTTGACAAAACAACCTATAACGTTGGACTAAAAGCAAAATTTTAAAAAACAGCAGTTCTAATGGTAAGAAATAAAAACGGTTCCTGTTCGGGCGTCAATTTGTAACGAGCTTTTATTCGGTATTATGGCTTTCTGGCGACAGATTTTATAAAGGGGCTTACTTTCCGTTGCTCTGCCGTTTCCTGGGGGTTTGGAGAGAAGCATGAATAGCCTCAGCAAAGGGTTCAAAGAAAAAAGGAGGGGAGGCATCTAGGAGCTATTCCGTAGCTTGCACTAGTATAACTCTGTAGTTGCGGCGGCAGTCAGGCTTTTTGAGGCACCGCGTCTGTTACAAGTGACGCTGGTAGCCTGTACAGTAGGATAGCGGCGGCCACTGGGATCGGGAAACTATACCGCGTCGGTCACTAGTATGGCTTTGCAACCTCGCAGACGGATCAAAAAAACGCTTAGAATACGTGCCGCGACCGAAACGAGCACTATTCCTCGCGTTGTATAGATTTCGGGAGCAGCACAAGAGTGCGGCGGCGGTTACGGTATCGGTGAATTCTACCGTGTCAATCACTAGTAAGGTTTCATACTTGTATCAAGTAGTGTCAAGGAAACGTATCGCGTTGTTCACTAGTACAGATTTTGACACTATTCGTTAGCCGGGGTTGAGTGCTAGAGTTCAGAACGGTATCAAGAAGGTCAATTTAGGGAAATGAATCTTAGCAAGCTATAACAGGTTTATTTACACTGCAATATAATACAATGAATTTCCTCACATATTGTTTAACTCGCTATACTACCAGGTCTTGGATAACAACTCTGTGTATTTATAACTAACAGTAACCGACGGTAACAACAACTCTTATTAACTATCACTGAATAAACATTAATAATAACGTCAATGTTAATGATGAATAAACAATACTAATAATAATAATTTTCTATAGTCCCTACACTCTTGCATTTTTATAACTTTTTGGAAGAATAGTGGGGAACGAATAATACAAATTTGAGAACTTATCATTGTGCAGATCTTGTGCTAATCCAATTACAATTTATCTTTGATTTGGTACGCTTTCACAATAAATTAGTTTATTTAACATTGGCTAAGGTATCTAATTATTTATATACATTATTAAATCAAAATGTCTTCTTTATATTAACCCTCTATTGTATGAATTATGAAAAATTGATTAAAAAAATACTTTCTGCCGTTATTTGATATTAATTAGGTCACATTAATCAAATTTTGGTGAAATTCATTGCCACTCACATTTTTGGGGGGTGGGGTGAGTATGCTGCATAAATGCAACATCATGCAGTTAAGAAAGACCTTTCTTCATACAAAATTCAGGTATTTAATATAAAATTCATTACATATTTACATGTTCAAATGTTCCTGTGTTGGTTTATTGAGTGTAAAATTTGAAGAAACAGTTTATGATCTGCATCGATGCAAAGAACTAAATTGCACTTTACACAAGTTGTTTTTGGCATTTGTTACGTTGATTTTCAACATAATTAATAATAAACACGCTGTCGAATAAATTCCTTAACTCATATCCCTTTTTCTTTTACAACGAAAATTTATTCGATAAATTAAATAGTCTATGCTTTGTTTTATGTATCCCGTAATTTCTTAAATTTTTCGATAACATCCTATTTACAATAATAAATACGCTTTCTACAGATTTTCATTTTGACCCTATTTATTTCGAAACGACAAGTTTATGCTGAAATTAAATAGTTATATCCTGTTTTTAGGTACCCGCTATCTCGGTATACTTACGACCGCTGGATATTGATTTTCTCTGTTGTTCCAATGTAGCGACTTGTTGAAATAAGGTCGCACACTATCCGATATAAACCGGCTTTTCCAGTTTTACCGCGCTTCGATAAGCTAGTATTTGCAATTCGAATTCGTGTTGTTTGGACCATTGTTGAATTTGATTCTACAACTTGTACGTCGAAGTGTTTTCTGCATTTATTCGTCACCGTATTTCAAAAACGATGCACGTGTTTCTGTTCGACAACTAGGTGTTTTGCGTGTATTCGCTTTTTTTTCACTGGAGGCCAAATGGATTCTTTCTTTATGTAGACCAACTGCTTTTGTCTGTAAACCATCTACTTTTGTCCGTGGACCAGCTGCCTTTTGTTTTTGGATCGCTGCTATAATTACGATGGCAGGGTGAATGAACCCTGACGACCATGAAGTTGCTATGCTGACTCACCCCCAGCGGTTTGCAAGATACGCATCCCGACGTATAGAATTATGTGACTCGTTTTCTTTTACGTACATCGAGGATCCTTATTTAGCAGCCGTTGATGTTGTGAAACCAGTTCACCATCTATGTTTAGAAGCCAGCTTCGCTAGTATTTTTGGTTATCTTTCCTTAGTTCTTACTGCACCTTGGTCTACATTTAATTCTAATTTAACCCACTTGCTATGGAGAAAACCTACCTTTAATACTTTAATTTAACACACGTGCTAATGAGAAAACCTACATTGAATACTTTAATTTAACACACTTGCTATTGAAAAAAATCTAAGCATTACTTTTTTTAATGATTTTTATTACCTGTTAGCTACGAAATGCGCACTTCGTGGATTCTTTATAAAATTTGTTCTTCATAAAATAACTTAAATTCAATACCAATAGGTAAATAAGGCCGGTCCTAATTCAAAACGCGACAGACGTAATTTTCCATGTGTAAAATACGTCTGTCACGTTTTGAATTAGGATCGGCCCTATATAATTTCAATGTAAAATAGTTGTGAAAACATTTCAATGTAAAATAGTTGTGAAAACATGAATTCTTATATACTTTCAATGTAAAATACTTGTGGGCACGTTTTGAATTAGGATCGGCTTTATATTACTTTCAATGAAACACACGTATGTTGAAAAATGTAAGTGCAGAGATGAATGTGTGTAGCTGTTTTGAATTCGGTTTTCTAGCGAGAAGTTACACGTGCACCGTTTTGAATTAGGATCGGCGTTATATACTTTTAATGTAAAATGTGAAAACCTGAATTCTTTTCAAATGTAAAATACTTGTGGGCACGTTTTGAATTAGGATCGGCTTTATATTACTTTCAATGGAACATATTTCAAAACACACGTATGTTGAAAATGTAAGTGCAGAGAAAATGTGTGTAGATGTTTTGAATTTGGTTTTCTAGCGAGACAGTATGACAGATGCAAAATATCGCATTCAAGTCAATTGTGTTTTAATTAAAGTGGATTCTGATTTATGTTTAGAGGCTGCAAATACACATGGGCCGGTTTCAATTCAAAATGAGTTCACTCTTGTGATAGGTTGAAAAGTGGGTTGGCAAAGTACGCAGATGGTGGTAATCTGCTATATAAGGAGATTGCTCCTAATATTAATTTAATTAGTCGAAGTTTACTGCATATATTTACATACAAACATGTATATAATTGATATTCCGGGATTTAAATACAAGAAAAACGTGTTTGTGTGTAAAGAAATTGCGGTTTTGGACTTGTTGAAAGGTGATGTTTGGCATCAAATTTTTAAACTGCCAATGCAGTCCAGTTGTTTGAGTCAAGATCATATAAAACATAACGACTGGGTGACAAGGAATATTTATGGTATTTCTTGGGATGAACCTTCAACGACTGGAATGGTGTCATCATATATAGCGCTTTAATTGAAGCAAATTATCCGACCCGGTGAAGAAGTATTTGTGAAGGGTCTAGAAAAGAAGAAATTGATTGAAACATATATAATGCAAAACTTTGTAACTGATATGCTTGCACTAGGTTGTCCTAAGCTATCGGAGTTAAAAATCAACAATCGTTTAAAATATAACATCCATTGTTGTAGACACAGCAATAATAATTTGCAATGCGCAAAACACAATATCTTTTTATTAAAAGAATGGCTTGATAATAATAATAATAAAAAACAATAGAAAGATTTTGTCTGTATTATTTATTTTAATATAATTTTACAATGTTAGCCTTATTAACTATTATTATAACAACTTCTAGCAAACATTATTTTTATCGATCCAGCTATTGTGTACGTTAGAGAAGCTTAACCATTTTATAAATACTTTATTTCCACTCTTTCTTAGGACTTTTTCTACCAGGTAAATTCCTGGATGTTTAACCTTTTGCAACTCAGTTTCATAAAATGCACCTTTGATTTCTTTCTCATCTTGATCTTCTAATATATATGTTGTAGGATTGGTTACGTTTACCTTTTTAATCTTAAAATTTCATTTGACCAGTTTGGCGTGTAACCTTTCGTAAATGCTTCCTGTGTTTACTAATCCTCACACTGTCTTTTATTGAATATTTTGGTATTTTGGTTGCAAGTTTGATGTGGGTAAATGATGATTTAAGAATAGTTTTTCATTTGATTTATCAACTTTTACAGGTTTGACTCCGATAGTATTGTGAACTGTATTGTTGTATTGTTTCACAATATCGCTTAAATTTTTTATCCAATTGTAAGAACCGTTCAGGTTAAACAAGCGCCACACTTTTCCCTTTAAAGTTCTAATTACACGTTCCACAATGCATGCTTTCTTTGTAGAAAAAACACTATAGTGGTTTATGCCATATGTTTGCATTAAGGATTGAAAGTGTTTGTTATAATATTCTTTACCAAAATCAGACTGCAAATTTCTTGGCGGATTTTTAAATTTATTTAAAATTGTTTTCATTGCAGCAGTAACATCAATACCCGTTTTACTTTTAAGTGGTACAGCCCATACGTATTTGGAGAAACAATCAATAACTACTAAAATGTATTTAAATCCTTTGTTTGTTTGCGAATATGGTAGCATTTCAATCAAATCGGTCTGAAGAAGGTCATTTAAACCTTTTACTATCACTTTGCGTCTCTTGAAATTTATTCTTGCTGGTTTATGAAGATCATTTACTATATCCTCTTTCACTTTTGATTGAGCAACTATCATAATACTTTTTATAATCAGGATTTATTAAATACAATTAATGAAATACTTCTATGTTTGAATGTCGTGGGCTCCACTTGCTTTGAAAGGAACTTTTAATATAAAATCAAGAAACATTGTGGTATTGTTTATAATAGCACCGCTGTCACGAAAGCTGATTACATCCATACGTTTAAGCAAAAATCCTTGTAACTGTGCAATTACATAACTTTTTCGTTTATAAGAATTTCAATGTCTTGCGGGTATCCTTTAATATTCTCAATGACTGCTTCCTCATAAGGAAATTCATAATTATGTTTAATGTTGAAAATAAGGAATGTCTTGTCACCGTCGAGGAATGTATTAGAGTAAAACGTTGCTACTACCGTGTAATGTAGCATATGTAACTTGTACTCAATCAAGGTTTCAAAACCTTCACTTTTGTTTTCATATTCATGTTCACTTATATCTATTTTACGGTTATGTAAGTGCCTTCCAAATTTGTCAATTGTCATATCATCTAATTACTTTCGCCTCACGCAATTCTTCAATGATCGAATTTATTTCGTTGCCGTGACCTGTGTGTTCAGCAGTCTGAGATGAAACTAAAAGTCGTAATCTATCAACAAGTTCATTGGGATCATTCCAATATAAATAATCTATAGCGTTATTTGATACTTCCATTGTCATACCGTCTCCAAGACGCTTTCTGTAGGGTAATGTTCTAGGTCTACGGGGTGTTTGGGGAAGTATGTTTAATGTAGATATTATATTTTTGTACTTATATGAAGTATTACCCTGAATTTGTTCTGTTTTAGAATAATATCTTCTATTAGCATTTGTTCTTTTTACAATATCAAGATACGACTTTAGATCTTGATGACTGTACCCGACAGGATATTTTTTAAACAGTAGTTCGTATAATCCAGGAGTACCTTTATATTTCAAAGCATTTTTTTAAGAACATTTTCATCATCCAACGCGAAATTCGAATTGCCTATCATAAGACCATTTGAATCAGGGTTAAACCTAATACCATATTTATGATCAAATTCGTTCTTAACATCTTTAAACATATTGTAAATATATTCTCGAGGTAGCGGATGTAGCTGTTCGAGATAATGTGTCATACCAGGTGAATCGGCAAAGCTTTGAATATATTCCTGGGCTTCTTGCGCATTTCGATTAATTTTTGCTTCGTATTCATTCTCAACATCGTCATCATCAACATCATCTACCTCTATGGCATCATTTTTTATATTTGGTATATGCTGAGCAATAACCGGGGAATCAATATAGTCAACGTTCCTTTCTAGCAATTTAGGTTTAATTTTTTTTACACTGCTATGAGGCAGTTGTTCTTCTTCTTTAAATTTTTCTTTCTTTACCGCACTTTCCCCATCCAGTTTATTAGCAATAGTTTCTAATCGTGATGTTATGGGTAAGATTGATTCCACTTGGACGACTTCATTATCTTTTAACTGACGCAATTTGTTTTTACAATGTTTCTTTTCTTAATTAAAATTCTTTTAAGTTTTATCGCCTCCTTGTTCATTGCGTAAAAGTTTATTGTAGTAAAAAATTCTTCGATACTAACGATACTTGCGTCTCTCAAGGTTTAAATATGTATGAAGTGATCAAAACCTATTCGGTACCTTCCCTGATCTGGATCACTATCTTTGTCTACAACTAAGAAACCGTATTTGTCTCGCCAACAAGCAGCACATATTTCACGGAATTTATCATACTTCATGTCAGTATTGACGTGATCGTCATATATGTGTTTTAAGTTTAAATCATCTTGTTTAAATAAAACTAAAAGATTAGCATTATCACGTAGTAAGTGCTTAGGTATACGAGTATAACTTTGACAAAGATAAAAACTGTCTACTTGTTTATGACGCCCCATACTAAAGTATTCCCTAATGATACCTTGTTTATCGCAAGCTACATCATCAAAAACAAATATAGAATTATTTCGAGCATCAGATGGTGATATAATATTATCAGAACTGGAAAATGTATAATATTTGATCCCTTTTATTGGTTGCAGTAGACTTTCAAGGTATTGATACTTTGGTTGATAAAGTGATTTAGAATAAACATATACGTTTTCAAACTTTAAACCATTAGGATGTTCTATCAGCCCAATCATAACGTTGGTTTTACCGCAATTTGATTGACCAACAACTAGACATCGAATAGATGAAGGCAGAAGAACGCTATGTTTTTTCTTTTTAGCTAAGGATTGCACGCCAATGTCATTATTGTTTATGGTTAAAGGTGTTGATTGTTTCACAACACGCATGTTTGCAAGTACTAAATTCGATTTGTAAAAAAAATGGAATTATATATATATATATATATATATATATATATATATAAGAAACGGCGAGTATATAAAGAATCATTAATTCATAATATTTTATTTATTTACTGCACAGCTTGAGAGGATAGTTGTCCGCTAATGATTACATATAATAATTCTAAAACTACTATGAACGGACTATTAAATACTGTAATTAACCATTTACCATTTGAAGCGCATATTCCGGGTTACAAATTTTGCGGTCCGGGTACAAAACTAATCGAACGGTTAGCTCGGGGAGACAAGGGAATAAACAAGTTAGACGAGGCTTGTAAGGAGCACGATATTGCATACACCAAAGAAAAGGATCTATCGAAACGTCATCAAGCAGATTCGAAGTTAGCTCAGTTAGCTACAGAAAGACTAAATTCTGGTGACTCGTCTTTAGGTGAAAAAGTAGCAGCATTTGGAGTAGCTACCGCAATGAAAGCTAAAGTAAAACTTGGTATGGGCGCATGTGCATCACTGAGAACAAACAATATCAATAAAATAAGAAAACTGATAAAGAAACGTAAAATAAGAAGTACGCTAGGTATTAAAAGTATTATCAAACAAACACGTACAGCTTTAAAAAAGACTAAAGGATCTAATATTATGGATGCAATCAACATAGCAATTAAGGCAGCCAATACAGCAAAACAAAAGAAGCATATTAAATCAGCTCGTATTATATCAATTCCTAAAACAGGAGGTTTTCTACCACTAATACCAATTTTGCAGGCCTAAGCGCTCTTGGTACTCTTACTGGAGGTGCAGCTGCTGTTGCAAAAGCAGTTTCAGATACTAAAATAGCTAAGGAACAACTAGCGGAAAAACAACGTCATAACAAGGCAATGGAGGACATTGCAGTCGGAAACGGCATGTACATCAAACCTTATAAAAAGGTTTTGGTCTTTTTAGCCCTGAAAACCTCAAAGGAACGCAACTTGATTTTACCTAATCGAGCACTAAGCAATGTAGAATTAATAGAGTTTGTTAAGCAATTAGAAGTACCATATTTCCGTGGAGTGTTCATGAGAAACAATCTTCCCAAGAAAGTTAATTTAAAAGAATGTGGTATAATTAATTTAGATGGAAGAGAAGGTTTAGGCACGCATTGGACCTCTTACAAAAGTACGGTAGTAGCGCTATTTACTATGACAGCTACGGAAACCTGCGACCGCCAACAGAGTTGATAAGTTATTTGAATAGCGGGGTAAATGTAAAATTCTTTATAACATTAACCAAGAACAATCGTACGGTACTGTGTTTTGCGGTCATTTATGCTTACAATTTCTAAGTAGTGCATAGAACTGCGTACGAAGTTGTTATGTCGTACACTTTTACTCTAACGGGAAACACTTCAGTTTTAACAAGCAACTTTAATCCGCCTATAAACTTGGATAATGATTCGGAGTACGTATTAGGATTAACAAATTTTGAGTCTTATAACACAATTCCAAACATAGAAAAAGGAATAAATAATAAATTTTGTTATGGATCTAACGGAGAATTCATAGAAATACCAGAAGGTGCTTATGAGATTAGAGAAATTAATAAATATCTTCAAAAAGCTTTAGGTGATAAAAGATGGCGTGGTCGTATGGATCAATCACGAAGCGCTAGAAAGACGCCAGTGTATATAGAAATTACAGCTGACAATAATACACTTAAATGTAGTATTAAATGTAGTCTAGATGTGGATTTTACCAAAAGGATTCAATTGGTTCTCTACTTGGTTTCAATCCGCGAAAATTGCTAGCATTTGTCACGCATCAAGCAGACTACGCGATCAACATTTGTAAAGTGAATGCAGTTTTAATCGATTGTAATATTGCAAGTGGATCCTATTTAAATAGTAAACCAGCCCATGTAATACACGAATTTTTCCTCAAGTACCTGCAGGTTTTAAAATTGTCGAGTGTCCACCTACGATTATGTATCTACCAATCAGGTCACGTATAATAAATGAAATAATAGTTAAAGTGTTAGATCAAGATGGAAATTTAGTTAATTTCAGAGGAGAACTGCTAACTGTAAGGTTGCATTTAAAAAATCTGCAATAGCCATGGGTATTAAGTATAATGCACGCAACATGTCAAGAATTGATATAAATGCTGGAAATTTCAAAGCAATCGACACTCGATTGATTGTTTCAAGACCGCTAACAACACAAAACCGGCAGTTTCTACAATCGTTAGGACTGCATTTAATTAAAAAAGTAGAATGAATAGTGAAATACTGAACGTGCGTGAAAAGTTTACTTCGACAATGCAATTGTTAATATTGAAAACATACTCATCAACCTTATGCTAACACATCTTTAAACAATAATGATGAAATTCGAATCCCTATACAACAACAAGATGTATACACCTTACCATCGAAGAGCATGCTGTACATAGAAGGCAAATTAATTAGAACAGATGGAACGCCGTCTTAGACAGCAAAGTTTGTAAATAATGGAATTTTGCTGCTTTTGATGAAATTAGATATGAGATTGGTGGTATCATTGTAGATCGTGTTCGGAATCCTGGATTAACGTCTATAATGAAGGGATATGTTTCATATAATAGCAATCAAAGTAAACATTTACAAAACGCTGGGTGGTTTCCTATGGATGATTCACAAATAGTTGATGCCAATGGGAATTTTAATGTTGCAATAAACCTTTCAATGGTTCTCGGATTATGCGAAGATTTTAAAAAAATTATTTTAAACCTCCGTCATGAGTTAGTCTTACTACGTTCTAGTTTTGATACTAATGCTATAATTAATCCTACACCCGATGAAGAAATAAAAGTTGTTTTAAACAAAGTTTTATGGAAAATGCCGCATGTAGCCGTTGATGATACTCAACGAATTAATTTAATAGAATGCGTTGCACAAAATCAGGATTTGCATATTCCGTTTAGAGGATGGGAGTTGCATGAATATCAACTTCTACAACAAACGCAACGTCATACATGTAACATTAAAACATCAACACAATTAGAAAAACCAAGATTTGTGATTGTTGGTTTCCAAACCAACCGAAAAAATAGATACATGAGCAACTACAGTCGTTTTGATCATTGCTATTTAACCAACATGAAACTATATTTAAATTCAGAAATTTTCCCGTACGATAACTTAAATTTGAGGTTCGAGAATAAACAGACTGCGTTGTTATATGAGATGTATGCTCAGTTTCAGCAATCATACTACGAAAAGGAAAATGAGCCACTTTTTAATCCTGAAGATTTACGAAGTATTGCACCATTAGTAGTCATAGATTGTTCTAGACAAAACGAAGCGTTAAAATCTGGTACTGTCGATATTAGATTAGAATTTGAAACTAGCAGAAACGTTTTGCCAAATACATCTTGTCATTGCCTTATACTTCATGATAAGATAGTCAAATACAATCCACTCTCAAACAGCATAAGAATATTATAATTACTTTATTATTATTATTACTGTACCTTTACAAATTATGAAAAAACAATAAATCATTTAGCAATCACAGTCTATTTATTAATATTTTTTACATGTTTTTACAATATCTTTTACATGTTTGAATTATTAAGTGATTTAGTAAACAGCCATAAACATTGACAATTTTAAATAAAAGTTTTGTTATACATTTCTCAAATAAACTAACTGGTATGTTAGTAACAAACTTTTTTTTTTTTAAACAGAACGGTTACTACTACTACTACTATTTTCTCTACAATACATTTATACTAATATATAGTTCAAAACTCGGGCAGATTGAAAGGTATCCTAATTTTAGATACATCCAAAAACGAAAATCGGTGTACTTTTGCAGGTATAAACATAACACTGAAGTTTTATAACTAAAAAATATTATATGTTAATCTAGATAAAATATATTGCATTCTTTATTTGAGCCAGTGGTTGAAGCTTTACAAGTCATTTCTGTATGTATAGTTATACCCCCAAGGTTTAGTATCAGTGGTTAAGGTACTAAGAATTCTTTTATCATCACTTGGATTAAGAACAATTTTGTTTTGTTTAATAGTACAGACATCATGTTTGACTGATCTAATTAAACATTGCTGTTTCTGTACAGTCTGTTTATAAAACAAAGCATTCTTATAATCATCAAAAGAAATTTGCTTAATACTTGCTAAGGAAGATCCCTTTGACTTTTTTTATTATCCTATCCTGAACTCTGTAAGTGTACATTTTAGATCTAAGTCCTACAAACTCTAGCATGATGTCACCATTGTTTTCATCCTTCATAATACCAGGAACTTTTTTTATTTGATAATGGAATATGATATTTGTTATGAGGGTCGTAATCGGAAGTATCAAATCTATGAATATCTTGTTTGATATAAGAGTAAATATCTTCAACGCTAAACTCGTATATCAAACTATCCGTATCTGTGTACAGCAGCTTTGCTTTGTTAGCAAATTGCGATTTTATATAACTATAGTGAAATTCATATAAATAGGTTTTGAAATATCTAGAATAGAGAAACCTACATAAATGGGTTTGTTTAAGTAAACCTCTAATTTATTCATTTCTATTAAGACTAGATCTTTGTCTAACACAGTGCAACTATGAAAATTAGGCTTCGCTATGTAACTACGAGCTCCAAACCGTCCTTCCCATTTGGTCACTAATTTCACATCTTTCCTTTTCCGTACGTTTTCCATCATCTTTCCATAAACCGAATTTATCATATTTTTATAAAAGCATATATCGAAACTGTTTTTGACTGTTGTCTTAATTTCGTATTCAAATCAATGTATTCTTTTAACCAAGGAGCTTGTTTAAACCGAAGAACCTTATGAATCTTTTTCAGTTCTAAACCGTAGCTTAAATACATTTTAAATTCTTGTAGTGAATAATATAGTTGAGTTTTGGATATAAAGTTGTAAGTAATTTCTTTAAGTTTGATTTATTAGAAGGTACTGGTGGTATCATATGTTCAGGCGCCAAAGGTAAGTCACTGTGAATTTCATGTAAAGATACTGGATAGTGTAAATCGCATTCAAAAATATATCCTACATCAGAATCATCGGGAATATTAAGTATGTCTAAACGTACTATATCTGGACTGGTACCATCTAAAATTCAAATTCTCCATATGGAAGATATTCAGACATTGCAGCCCCATATAGATTATTAACATCAAAGTACATTAAATATTTAGAATCGAAATTTGGATCATAATCTGCATTCATATATTTGTTATTTGCTTTAGCATATCTATTCGAACATTGAGAAACACCGCCACGAATTCCCCGTTCTAAAAACATTATTTTTCAATATCAGTAAGCAGCTCGAGTTTAACGTTCGTCGTTTTTAACATCGCATCTAGAGCTAAACCAGGAGCCGAAAAGTAGTGAAGCGGATCTAACTTATACGTGAACATACAAGTTTTTCTAAAGTTTTCAAATATATCAGTCAAGAGCAGTACATCTGTTTTAAATATAGGTCTGAATAGTCCCTAGTGTTTTTATATTAAATGTTTGCCAAACGTGTTTAGCATGATTGTAGTCTTCATCTGAGATTTCTTCATTGCGCAAACGATTAAAGAATGCTGTTTTACAGGGTAAATCGGTTTCATTGAGCCTATCCCAAGAGTTAATGTAATCATAGGAAATATGCCTTTACGCGTAAGTAACTGAAACTCATTATCGGTGTTACAATTTTCCTGGTGATGGATTTTTATTATCATCTAAGTATGAAGCTAATTTTTCGATGCTAGATGCCATAAACCTGAATGAATCGATAAATCTAAAAGTAACTTTCGTACCATTTACATATTTTGTAAAAGATATGTATTTTTCCTTATTTATTGGTAGAATACTTACCAAACCTGAAAACCCTAACGCAATTTTTTAATAATGAAATGCGAATCGTAGCCTGATAAGTTATGAAAAACTACCGGTATCATATAAAATTATGATAATTGATGTTGCAATCTTGATGAGCCGCTCCTCGAAATTCACCTGTAAAGTGGCAGTGATCGCGAACTCTAATATCATCTATACTAAAAGGTTTATTGCAAATGTGACAGTGAAGGGTAAATTTAAATGCTAACTTTTGTTCTTCTGTTAAAGGATTCATAGGTTTTGGGTTACAGAAAATTTTATTAGTCGTTTCTGAAATCAGTTTCAATTGAGCAACAAACCATTCTATACAATCCTTTCCGCGATACAATTGAAATTTGGAATATTTATTATCATACGAGCATTTCAAATAATACGCTACACTAAAGGGTATATGCCTTTGGTAAGAGACTGTGTTTAGTATTACCTCCGACTCATTGCATGGTTCTAATATACATTCGAGATCTGCATAAACTACAAATGATACTTTTTCTTGATAGTGGAAATGTTTAAACGTTAGATACTTTTCGGATTCTTCGGGTAATCTTATTGAGCAAGTATTCTGTTTTTCGCAATAATTCGAATGACGCTTAAGTAATGCTGCTGTACTAAAATTATTTAAACATCTATAACAAAAAATTTTCTATGTTCATGTGAAGACAACTGTTTTGCAAATAATTTTGACATATCCTTAATCCAAGTAAAATGAAAGTGATTCTCAATAGCATTTGTCGGACGAGAATATTGTAAGGAATCATTATTTAAAACTAACAGATTAATAGGTTCAATTTTTTTAAAATTTTCACTTAAACAAAATGGCAGTATTTTAGTATTTTCTATACAATATAGGTTAATTGCGAGATTGTTAAGCTTCTCAATTTTTTATGTCTTTTATGTGATTGGAAACTGAATTGAATTGTAGCGTAATACTGTATCAAAATGTGGATAGCTAGATATTCTCTGACTATTTTGTTTAGCAGGATATAAAGCGGAAACCAAGCTCCAAAGAATGCAATGTTGATCGTTATTTATTACATTTACCAAAACTTTTTTTTTTTATAAAGTCCGGAACCGGTACAAACGTTGAACACCCTCCTTTAAGTGGATCATGATTGTTTATATTTACCTTCAAGTGTAAAACTTCTTGGATTGCCCAACCAGAATCTTTCTCGCAAAATTCTTCTAATCGCTTCGAAATCTTGTTCAATACGTTCTCCTTATACCACAGCTTGAGATTGGTATTTATATCGATGTGACGATTTGCAGTAGGAAATGTTTTCAAATCTATTTCACCAGTTGTAGGCTTAACAAAGTTAGCTGCAAATATTACATTAACGTTCAACATTGACTTTTTTAAGCAAGCAACAATCTTGCGTTTAAAACTAGCGAACGCCTTGTCTAAGAACACTAGAGGATCTCTATAATTTAAATTGGTAATAAGTCCCGTAATTATTCGACTTCCAAAACATGATTGTACATCATGCCAAATCAAATTTTTTCGAGTATGACCTCTAGAAAGCGTTGCATCAACACCTTTGCCACGATATTCCAAAGAGCGTTTCAAGTGCCTCAATCGTACAAGGTAGCTTTTAAGATGTGCTAAATTAGATTCCAGCCTACTAGGATTTTCTTGATGATTGTCTTCGTATACCTTATTTCTAATAGCAAGCTTCAATATACTAATATTTTCTTTGATAATTAAAATGTGTTTCGTTATTTCATTCACTGATTTAATTAGATTCACGCATTTTACAGTTAATCTCAAAATTGAGCTACTAATCTCGGATACGGTTTCAGCATTCATGATTCTATAGAAAATCAAAATACACTACTTAATAATACAAGTATTTTCTCTATTTACTATTTATATAAAATATCATCTGACGTAAGCAAAACAACTGCAAAAAAGGTTCATTCATCTAAGTTTACGGAAAACGCGCGAAATTAATCTAATTTAGGTTTTATTATGCGCCTTCTTGCAATTTCTGTTTTTTCAGTCAATGAATGTAATTCATTATTTCTGCTGAGCGGTACCTTTAAAAAAAATTTCTTATACAGCAAAAAATCGCCTAAACACACAATTACCTATGTACGTGTCTATGACAAATAATTCGCTAGGCAAGCATTTTCAATATTTACATACTGAATGCAACTCTAAGCAAAACAACTGCAAAAGGAATGCATTCAACATAATTTTTCATTCCGTATGCGTTTACTACAAAAAATGTTTTTATACGACCTTTGATTTATTATGTGTACAGAAAATACATTATCATTACAGCGCTATTTTTTATGATTACATTGAAATATTTTTAAATAAAAACAAAGCAAATTTGAAAAAAAAAATGTCTCAGATTAAACCGTCTTGTTTAATAATTTACACGCACTCATGGTTTTTAAAAAACCCAGTATTAAAAAAACATTCTGCAGTTTTATTATATAACAGTACCTTTAAAGAATTTTCACACAAATTACCTATATATATATGCATGTAATTGTGTCAGCGGTAATCTAAAAACTTATTCTATAAATATTACTACTTAAAGGGATTTATTTGCATTGCATTATTATCTGAAGAAAAATATCATAATTTACACGCACTCATGGTTTTTTTTAAAAAACCCGTTATTAAGAAAAAACATTTTCCAGTACGTTGATAGTACTAAAGAATTTTTTCTTATTCAGCACAAATCACTATATCCCTATATGCATATAAATTATGCTAGCAGTAATATAAAACGAAATTAATCTAATTTAGGTTTTATTATGCGCCTTCTTGCAATTTCTGTTTCAGTCAATGAATGTAATTCATTATTTCTGCTGTGCAGTACCTTTAAAAAAATTTCTTATACAGCATAAAATCGCATAAACACGCAATTACCTATATATTTGCATATAAATTATGTCAGCGGTAATCTAAACGAAATTAATCTAATTTAGGTTTTATTATGTGCATTCATTGCAATTTCTTTTTCAGACAATGAATCTAATTCATTATTTTCTGCTGAGCAGTACCTTTAAAAAAATTTCTTATACAGCTTAAATTATGTCAGCGGTAATCTAAAACGAAATTAATCTAATTTAGGGTTTTATTATGTGCATTCATTTCAATTTCTTTTTCAGACAATGAAACTAATTCATTATTTCTGCTTTAATTTGATACATCATTCTTTATACAATCGACTTAGATGTGTTATAATAATAAACTAATTTCTTAGAATAGTGACATATTATTCTGAAAATTCTATGTTGACAGTTAGACCGATCGATCCCTTACTAGTTATGTATACGTGTTTGTTCGAGCCAATACTTTCATTTAATTGTTTCACTCCATGTGCTTGAAGGTATTCAAAATATCTCAATGGCAATATACTCTTGCACTCTTCTGTTTCCACTAATACTCTTTCTCCATATTTTGTCTTGATTGTTTCCACTTTTAAAACTTCAAACCTCTTATTCACTACAAGATCTTTTGAATTTACATAAGGTTGCGATATGTGGTTTTATTAAGAGTATTAAAATCCATATTGCTTTTCTTTGACTAATTAAATTAATATTAGGAGCAATCTCCTTATATAGCAGATTACCACTATCTGCGTACTTTCCCAACCCACTTTTCAACCTATCACAAGAGTGAACTCATTTTGAATTGAAACCGGCCCACCGTCATCATCGCTATCTGGAAGGTTCTCATCGTCACTATTATCTGAAGGAGTGTAGACTGGTAGCGGATCATTTCGTTTTCTCTCATAAGAATATTATTGCTGATCGACATTCTTCTAGAACATAAGATGGAAATTAGTATGGATATATTAGAGCAAAGAATAAATACCGAATATCAAAGAATATGTAAATATAAACACTCCAAAATACAAGCTTGTATTGCGCTGTAGGCTAATTTCAATGCCAAAGTATTATGAAATTTATTACCTCATTTGCATGCTGCGGCGTACATGCTACACACCTATATTACGAGGTTTTTACATGTATTTTAAAAATATATTTGAGATAATTAACATTTTAGAACGTACTTACCTCTTATTACGCGAAATATTTATTGCTGTTTTCAAAAATTAAACTCTTTTATTTCAAAATCAATCGAAAATAAAAGATCATCTAAGCCTAACTGCTCACTGTCGATGTAACAAGGAACGAACGCCGCTTCTTACGAAACACACAGCTGCTTATGGTAGAGAACTATTTTCTAATTGGTTAGTCTTCTGTATCTTACATGCAACAATGTGCAATATTGATTTTGAAGCGATGTTAACTGTGTATATATGTGCTGTTAACGGTATGTATCATTATTGCAACAAAATGCAATAGAGGGTTAACTTACTAAATGCATAACATAGCGTTTTGAATAGGAAAGAAATGAACTTTATAATTCGGCGGTCCTTATTTTTTCTGAAGCAGCATTTTAAAAAATAAAATGAAACTCTTTATTTCCATAAGTACCAAAAAATGCTTCGTTACAATTTCTTGCTACACTCTTTCAGTTACACCATCACACTTAATAACAAAATAAATCCAAAACATTTGTTAGTCGAGCTCACAAATTCATAACCCTTTACTTCGCTAGATTAACTCGCATTACAGTGGCGGCTCGTGGGTTAGATAATAAGTGAAGGGCTACAATACTTAAAGTATAAAAAACTTTCCTAGCTTTTAAACACCAGGTCAAGTTTTCTGTCTTTTTCATTGCAAAATGTCTATGATATAGTCATGAAATGGCTATTTCCTTATCAGTTTTTTATCAGATGTTTTTTTGGATGTAAATATTGACCAAACTAGAAAGTCTTTTTTGGTATATGGAATTTCTTAAGTAAGTCTTAATACGCTTTAGGCAAGAAAGATTTCTTTCCACGGACGCACTTGTTAAAAAAATAGTTATAATTAAACAAAAAAGTATATACGCTTCCGTAAAAATGTCTTTATTTTCGTCTAGTTTTTTAAGCAGAACTTGCAGCGGATGTCTCTATAACTTTCATCGGCGTACACAAGGCATAGTTCATTTTTAAGTCGTTGGGTTTTTATAAATATCTTTGCGTAATATTGTTGTAAGTTTTCTAAGGCATCAGAGGGAGAACGTAAATTATATTGTTCAAATTTTGTGGTGTCTGCAAGACAAACAATTGCAGCTTTTCACAATCCTGAAATCTTACTTATGTCTATTTCCATAAAAATGTTATCTAGTATTTTATAAAAATGGAGTCTATATTTTACAATTACTGCTTCTTGAGTAAGACCAGCATGTTGTCGGTTAGCACTATTCATTTCCGCTATTCTCATGGCTCTATCAAACATTGCCTTAAAGAAATAGTCATTTCGTTTTTTGTTTAAAATTTCACGTGTTGTTTTTATTTGAGGTGTACAAAAGTTAATATCTAATGATTTTTTTAAAAACATCGAATAGAACGTCTGTGATATAAAAATATCATTAAATATGAATGCCAAAAATGCAAATTTAAAATCATTCATGTCTGGCAAGCATAATTGATTTCTAATTTAATTCTTCCGATTCTGTTATAAATCCAAACACCTCTTTCAATTTCTCCCAATCTTGGACAATTACCCCCACCAATTTAGAATTGGAATATTCGGTTATAGCCGGTATACGTTTTGCAAATCTCGAGGCAACTGCATAAGATCGCTTTGCTGAGTGATGAAAAGACGTAGGAATTCCACCAATACTTGTGAAAAAGTACGATATTTAGACATTTTTTAAAACTTTGTTATAACACAAGATTAAGACGATGCGCTAGGCAATGTACAAACACAATTTGTGGGGCTTTATCTTTGAACTTTCTTTGAAGTCCATTCAAGTGACCAGACATGACGCTTGCTCCATCGTAACATTGCCCTACTAACTTATTTTGATGTTGAAATTTATTTAAAATGGTAATCTAGCATACTATATAACATATGTGACGTCCTATCAGCACTCACATCGTGAAAACTCAAAAAACGTGCTACTATTGTACCTTTTGAATCGACAAATCTAATAATCAAGGAACATTGAGACGTTTGGGTTATGTCAGTGTTGTAATCAACCTGAATGGCAACGAACTTACCATCGCTTATCTTATTCTTCACATGCGTATTAATATAGTCAGAGATGTATTCAATAAAATCATTTGAATGGTTTTTGAGTCCGCCGTAAAAACATTTTTGATTTTCTTGAAATGATTTTGAATTTTTAGAGAACTTCTTGATAACAATAATCCCAACAATTTTTAAAAATTAGTTTGGTTTATGGAGTCAATACTTTCTTTGTGGTTCCGAACAGTGTTGGACCGGGCACCGGGTCACTTCGAGTCACGTTTTGCTGAGTCACAGGATTACCGGGTTAGACATGTGACGCGGTAGTGATCCGGTATTGACCCGGTGACCCGGTGACCCGGTGACCCGGTATTAACCCGGTGATCCGGTAACCTGGTTTTGACCAGGTGCTAGCAGTATATGCTCCAGACATTGATGTGCGCATATGTACCCGATTGCTGTAATGCTTAAATACCAGCTAGTAAAATAACAGGGTTGCGTAAACAAATAAGTACATAATACATACTACAAGAGGCATGCAAATTATTTTTAAATTGTTCTACGATTAACAATTTAGCACACAAGGTGGCAACATTTATTTAATCATCACTTATAACAGTCAATGCTAAATTTTTCCTTTAACTCATTTATATACGTATTAATTTTCAGTTGAATTGCAATGTTTTTATATTTTTATAAGAGATAGAGTACCTAATCAACAAGTACACTGATGCTTTAACAATCACCATATCTTTAGAAATAAAAAATAACTGGATACGAAACAAACCGAATATTTCTCACTATCGGTATAAAAGACCGATTGCAAGTCGAACAATAAAAAAATACATAAATATTAAAAATACAAAATAACGCTCAATGCGTATCCGTACATAACTCCGTACGTCGGCACGCTAAGCTATAATAATACGTCTATCTTCAACCGGAGCTAGTTTAATACTACTCCTTGCCTGGCGGGTTATGTGAGGAACAGCAGCCACAATAACCACAAGGTCAAGAACGAACGTAGCAACTGAGGGTTGCAGCAGATCTACAAATTTAATAATTAAATAAGAGTAAAATATTATGGTTGCATGTCGCTACCATAAACTGCCAGCCGGTGAAAAGTAAGTAAATGCAAAAATTGTATAAAATGTAAGCAAGTGATATCAAAGAATTTTAAACACTAAACAATACTAAGATTCATCCGTATCAAGTGGCAGAACAGCAATTCTTGATACTGATGTCACTAACGTTCAATTTTTGTTTTTAGATGCACTACCCTAACACGGTCATCACTTCCGCACACTATCTTAGTAATACGAGCAACGCCCCACTCTAAAGGAGGTATTTTATCATTTCGAATTAGCACTAGCGCACCTTCTTTTACATTTGATACTGTCTCTTTCCACTTTTTTCTACTTTGCAGTTGCCCTAGGTAGTCCCTAGACCAGGCCTTCCAAAAACAGTACTGCATTTTATTACACAATTTCCAAAATTTTACTTTACTAACTGGAGTGTCGGAACACTTTCCTTCTGGTATACAAGTCAAAGGACTCCCTATTAAAAAATGGCCTGGTGTCAAACAAGAGAAGTCTGACACGTCGCTTGTTAGTGGGCACAGTGGCCTAGAATTTAGCATGGAATCTATCTGAATAATGATAGTGTTAAACTATTCATAAGTTAGACAAGTAAGACCCACCACTCTTTTAAAGTGATGCTTAAATATTTTAATATACCCTTCCCATAGTCCCCCAAAGTTAGGGCTGTAAGCAGGGATGTTCGACCATTAAATGCGAAATGCACCAGCAAACGTTGTGATCTCCTGATTATTGTCGTTTGTAAAATCTTTTTAAATCTTTATCGGCACCCTTAAAGGTACTAGCATTATCGCTATAAATTATCCTAGGCACCCCACGTCTTCCAATGAAACGTTTAGTGCAGCAATAAATGTCTCTGTTTTTAAGTCAGACACTGCTTCTAAATGCACAGCTTTACTAACAAAGCTAACCAAACGAAAGCGTGACTGTTTTACGAAGAAATGTCCAGCAAAATCAATACCGACTTTTTCAAACGGTCTAGCTATGTTGACACGATCATAGGGTAAGCTTCCTATTATTTGCCTACACGGCTTAGCTTTAAGCTTAAAACAAACTATACATTTGTGCACAATATTTTTTATTTCTATATTCGCATTAATAATCCAATATTTTTGACGTAACATCGACAAGGTTAATTTTGCTCCTGCATGAAGTAAGCGTATATGCTCGCCTTCAATTATAATTTAATTAACCCTTTTATGTCAAGAAAAGGATCTAAAGATAACAATTTGGTACAACTCTTACCCTCTTTTAATTCTAAAATTTCTTTCGAAAAATGTTCAGTTTGAACGTATTTTTAAATGACAATGACTGCGGCATCTAATTCGCCTATGGTCAAATTGCCCATAGTTTTATTATTTTTATTTACACAATTATAAGTAAAAAGCATGCAATATGCAAGGATTCTAATCATTTTGCTAAAATTTGAAATTTTTTCAAATATTGACTGCCTATTAACACTTTGTACCGCAACTCCTACTACACGTTTTATTTCTGGCAAGGGTTCATTAAATTCTTGCAGTTGAAAAGTTTTATCAAGGTTGATTTCTTTCTCTAAAAATTCTGGACCTTTCCACCACAAGGTGTTTCCCTGAATATTTTGCGGAAAAACTCATTTTGATATCAAATCAGCAGGATTGCTACTAGATTTTACGTATGACCAGCAAAAATCTGCAGTTATCTCTTAAATTAATTTAATTCGATTAGCGACATAAGTATTAAGTTTAAAATCTTCTGTTTTTAACCAAGCTAAAACTATTTGCGAATCACAAAATAGATAAACCTCATTTACCTTATTCTTAAAAACTTTTAAAACTCTAACGCTGAGTTTAGCTAATATTACCGCCCCATTTAACTCCAAACGTGGCATACTTAACTCACTTTTTCCGTTATTAATTTTAGATTTAGCACTCAACAAATTAATTTCTACATTACCATTAGCTTGCACTACCCGTAGGTAAATGCATGCTCCATGCGCCATCTGAGATGCATCGCAGAATCCAATTAATTGAATTAAGCTAGCCCCCTGCATTTTTAAATCTTTGTTTATTTCTATGGCTGGCATGTTAATCAATCCTTGGGAGAAACTTTCCCACTCTCTTTTTAGGTATTTTATCATCCCATCCGGTATTTAAATTCCATATTTTTGCATTCACGCCTTTGCCGTAATGATAACAGGTGCTATAAACCCAAATGGATCAAAAAGTCTTGCTATAAAACCTAACATAGTGCGTTTATTACACACCAAGGGAGGAGTAGTAATGCTGCAACTCATGGTAAAATTATCGGCGGCGACGTTAAAAGATAAGCCTAGGGTTTTTAAAACTTCCCCATTCCCTTCAGAAATATTAATTTTTTCAAAATGATGTGACTCTTTAGGAATATTTTTTAAAATAGTTATTTCATTAGAACACCATTTGTGTAATTGAAATGTTGCTGATTTGAGTAGCTTGATCAGCTCGGATTGCGCTTGTATTAGTTCCCCTTACTTATTAGAACCAAAATGACAATCGTCAATATAAGTGTTATTTTTCAAAATGCTCGCGGCAAGGGGAAACTCCTATCGACCCTCAACTGCTAACTGAAACAAGCTTCGAGTTGCCAAATGTTAGCTAGATTTAAGCCCAAAGGGCAATCGTTTAAATTGTATAATCTGAATTTGATTGGTAATCGGATCTCTCCAAAAGAAATTTAAAAGTTTTCTTTGTTCAGGATCGATCTCAATTTGCAAATACATCTGCTTAATATCTGCAATGTAAATATATTTATAAGTTCGAAACAAAAGTAAAACATCGAATAATTCTGGTTGGGAAATAGCCCCGTTTCTTAAAATATCGTTTAAAGATACTCCATTTTTTGTTTTTGCACTACCATCCATGACGACCCTTAATTTGGTGTAATCTTATCATCCCGAATGACGCAGTGGTGTGATAAAAAATGCCAAATGTCTTTGTGTGACTCAAACACACCAACGCTAACTACTTCTGCAAAACCTTGACTTAAAAATTCTTTAATAAATTTGGAATATCCTAAAAACAACGTTTTGTCCATTGCAAAGCGCCGTTCTAAACTTTGAAATCTTTTAATAGCCATTTGAGCAGAATTACCTAACTCAACATTTTCTAGGTCGACCTTTAAAGGTAGTCGAACCTGGAACCGACCCTCATTTCTTTTAAATGTAGTCGAAAAACATTGCTCCGCCAGGATAGATTCTGACAGTTCTTCGCTATTTTTATCGCTCACCTTCTCACATTCCAAAACTTACTCATAAGATCTTCCATTTTCGCTTCGGGTTCTAAAAAGCTCGTTCCATGCAATGACACAGCATGCAATTGCACGGCATTCGTTGTTTTAATTTTCTGGTTAATCGTACCACTTGCAAAATATCCAAAATAGGAATTTTGCAAATAAGGTTGACCTATATCCAAATTAATTCTTTGTGGTAATAGAATCGAAAAGAAAATGTCAGCTCCGAAAAGCATATCGATTCCGGTGGATTCGTAAAATTGTTCATCTGCTAGCGGCAGACCTATTAGTATTTTAAAATTACTCAGATTAAAATTTACCTGCGGTATTTCAACTGTAATATTTTTCATAACAACGAAGTGAGGATGTTCATAACAAAACTCGTCCTATCCATTTTGTAATATTATTACAGGAGAGCCGAAAAACTGTTTTCTCGCGATTTTTAACACTGGGGCAATATTTTGCTTTCTTGGCTGGGAGTTCCATGTACCAGGACCCATGGAAATCTTAAAAATTAAATCGTAGAAGTCAGCGTAACAATTTATTTGACTTTAAATTTGGGATAAGGCGAATTTTATTGTGACACTAAGGATAAGGCGAGTTTTGTTACGTACTGGGGAAATTATTTTTAAAAAGAAAAACCTGTTGATATGTTTCGAAAACTATTTATTACCAAAAATAAAAATGATGACATGAATCAAAATTACAATACGATAAGGGAAAGAACTAACATTGTTTAAACATACATTTCTTTTTCGATAATAAAATTATTTTTCGCTTCTTTCCTCTCACAATAATTATTATTATGGTTATTTTCGTACTTTTTCAGACTCAGTTTCCTCTTCGTGCTGCATCGACAAATCATTTTTAGAATCACTTAATAGGTTTCTATAAAATTTGCATTCCTCAAATGCTTCCCAATTTTTTTAGCAACGTTTTTACGTCATTAATTTTGGTTTCTTTCATCAAAACTCCCTTTTTTATGTTTTTTGCTTGTAAATTTTTCATAGAAAACCTCCTTTTAAAAATACTCATACCCATGTTTATGTCGGAATTGTAAAATGGTTCGCCCCTGACTGTAACCATAGAGGAACCCGGTTTCCTTTCAATCAAAAGCCGTTTCACTGCATTAAACTTAAAGTGCCAATTGCATGTACCCCTGAAGCATGTCTTCGCCATCTTCCAATCATATACCTCGCAGTTTTCCAATCTCTCCACCATTCCATGTTTACTAAATACTGCAAAGTATTCTTCAGGATTAATAATCACTTGCATTTTCCTTAACTCTTTTTCTATATTTCCGAATACTCTATCAGACGGTAAAAAGCTATGGCCTGTTATAGGAAATACCAGTTCGATATGCTTAATGTTTTGAGGAGCGATTTCGTGCAAAAACTTGGCACACATTCTACAATGGTAGAGTTGCGGTTCTGCCCACCACAGCCGTCAGCGCATAGTCTTATGCCAAAAAAAGCGGATAAATTTATGTTACTCAGCCGATGCAAAACCGCAGAACCTATTTCGTTGGAACCTTTGTAAAACTCATGTTCCATTCATGTGTATATGAATGTATTATCTTTTGTGGGGTGTATATGCGATGAACCCTCGATAATCGTGAAATTGTACGTATATATTTGACGCGAATAATACGCAATTTGATCTGGTACCTTAGGGTTTACTAAGTTTTCTTGGCAGTCATAAGATAGTCGCAGTGTCTTTTCATTCTTGTCCCGTAATTTATCAAAGAATGCTTATACCCTAAGCTTATGTACTTGTTTCTCAATGGTTAGGTTTTTTTTCTTTTCGGGATCCTTTTCTTCGCGAATGCGCAGTTTCAGTTCTATGCACTTTGAGCAAGCATCTGTAATAGGTGTACCAAAACCAATATTGTATTCCGTACAGAAAATCTTTCTAAAAAAAGTTTTTTTAACTTTTAATTGTGTTTGCTCGTTGTACATACGAAATAACTTTTCAATAGAGAGGTCACACGGTAAGTACTGCCTAGTGCTTTTTCCTCTACAGTAGTGTGACTCTACACACGACAGTTTTTCGATGAATTCCTTCACATGACGCCTCTTGGTTTGAAAAATAGGTTTTTGATGGTTACCAACTTTCTTTTCTCTTGGCATCTCGCCGGTTTGTAGAAAGGTCTTACCAATTCGCTATATTCTGTTTTTTGAAATATGTAGAATGTTAGTGAAAGCTTTCTGACATACCTGAATCTTCCAGTTCTGTGTTCCATTTAGTTTTACAAAATACTAACAGGAAATACTTTTTTCTGCTGGAAGCTTCCCTGGTTTGTCTGTCGCGTTTAGGTTTGTGCACCTGTATGCGCTTGAGAATAAAAGCGTTCTGGATTACCTTGTCCGTCCATGCGTAGAATGATTTATGAAATTGCTTGATGTCAATCATCTTTAGAGATGCGCATCGATATGTAGGCCCACTATGATTGCATTGGGGAAATACCGGCAACTACTTGGGAAAATGCCCGTGAACAGAAAATGAGGTATGTAGTTGAAAACTGTAGGCAGTGGGTACGCTTCTTTTCACACTTTGCGTAGTACTTTGAAAGAACAATGCAAAATTGTGTTTGGTTACAGCAAAGTACTATGAACAATATAATAAACTAATAACAAGACTCACCTCTGCTTTTTAGACAAACTTTGCTTCCACTCTGCATGATTTGACAACTTCTTTCTGCCTTTTCCTGGTACCCCGGGAGATATGCAGTCGTCTTCTAAATCACTTGCATTCATTTTAAACAAACTATTCACCGTAGAGAAGCAGTAAAACAATAAAGTTTGAGTTACAGTCAGCTAGGTAGCTTGTAGAAAGATGAACAGCTCACTGTCAATGTCGTACGATAAAACAGCCTTTCATCGGTTCCTTGGCTTAGACGAGATTTGTCGTGACATTATCACAGGATATGACGAGTTTTGTTGTGACGGTGTTTTTATAAATCAAGATTTACATGGTAAATAGCAAGTTTTGAAGCGACTTCACGTGTTAAAACTATAGACTTTCTATAGGAGAATAGATTGGTGTCAATATCTAAGTTTGTACAAAACACGGATAAGACGAGTTTTGTTATGGTGGTCCTCAAGTCATGAGAACGCTCATAATTGCCGTACCTTAAACGAATATGCAAGTTTAACCATTTTGAACATGGTGTGTATTTGCTAGAAATACCAGAAATTTGAACAGGTCGCTCAGAAGCATTTGAATCTAGCCCTAATTTTTTGCTTAAATTAGTCGTAATAAAACTTGTCTGAGAACCCGAGTCTAACAGAGCTCAAGCAGGCACTTGCTCGCCCTTTACATTTCATAGTAATACAGTAGCGGAAGGTAACAAAACAAAATGTGAAACTTTGGAACGCACCTCAGTTACTCCTTGAGCGGCTACTAAATTTTTGGTTTTTTGTTTGGGAACATCTCTGTGTAAAAATGTATGATGGTGTTTTGTATGACAGATAAAACATTTAATGTCTACAGAACATTGTTTACCCTCATGTAAATTTAAACAACTAGTACAAATTTTATTTTAGAAACAAACTGTTCCCTCTTTGATAGCGTTGCATCTTTAAATACATCGCATCTAAACATCTGATGTACACCCTTTTTAAAAAACTACAATTACCTGCATGGGGACCAGTTCGATCCCTTGCACCCGCTTCCACCCGCTGCTTGACCTTAACCGCATTGGCTGAAATCGTGACAGCGTTTGAAACAGCTTTAAAATTAGAATTACCATACTTGAACGGAGTTTTATTATTGAAATTGGGAACTTTTACTCCGCAAGGTTTGCTAAGCTCCGCATTCAAAGCCCGCTTGTCCAAAAACTCTAATAATTCATCTAAATTAGCGCTAGAATTAGACTTTCTTTCACTTTGAAAAGCACGGTTACAAAAAATGTCTAACTTTTCTGAAATGAGATTTACGACAATCGCATCCCATATAGGCTCTCCTGAATTTTTTAGGTAAGCAATAGTTTGCCTTATTTTTGAAACAAGCTCCCTCATTAATACAGAATCATTACAATTAGAAATTGATAATTGCATAAAATCTTTTATGTGACAATCAATGATTAAATAATCGTCATTGTACCTTTTTTGTAAAATATTCAAAGCGGTATCGTAAGAATTATTTTCAACTGGTAATGCTTAAATTAATCTTAATGGTTTATCTTTGAGATGCATACGTAAATATAATATTTTTTCTATGTTCTTCAAATTTGGATTTTTGTCAATCAAAGTTATGAATAGCTCGATGAATGACCTAAAATTTTCAATTTGGCCAGAAAAAATTGGCAACTGTAACGCTTCTAATTTTATATTACTTCTGGTAGCATTATTTTGAACTCTAGTTCTGCTATTCGACAAATTTGTCGTTTCGCGCGCATTATCAGACGACTTACCTATTAACAATTCTTTTAAATTTAGCAAAAGCTGAAGCATACAAATTTTCTACCTCAGCGATTTCCTCAAAATTTCCGTTATCAATCTCTTGCAATTGACGACTAATTTGCATAAATTCGTGAAAACTAGTTTTTAGTAGCTCAAATTTTACCTCCACCTCTTCAAAATCCACCTCTGAAGTAAAGCGGGTTTCCATTGCTGTTACATAAGCATTAGCCCTACTTATGCAATTTTTTAAAAATGGTCGTTCTGCTAACAAAGCCTTCTTTCCTTTAGACATTTTTAAAACAAAAAAAAATTTTTTAATAACAGCACTAATCGACAAACATATAATCTTATTTCAAAGCAATAAGTTTTAATTGAAAATAGTCGAAATTAAATTCCTTAACAGGTTTCACAAAATAAGCGATACAGAATACCTGCTCGTCTTTGTGTAGATAACAAAGACACGTGTGCAGTCGAACGTTTCCAAACTGGACGTCGCTCCACTCAAATGATGGAGAGTAGTTGAATACTTGTCTGGTCTAGTGTAAAAGCACTCGACCCTCGTTGATTCCTGCGTGGGTAGACTGGCGTCGTCGCTGATATGACCTTGTTTTGTAATTAACCAGCTTGCTTTTCGCACAGAAACTTCAACGAACGTTTGAACACACGAAAATGTTACTTTAAATTTTCTAATCATAACTTTCGTTACGACTTTAAGAACCTTTTAAAAATACGTTGGATTGTTTAAAAATGCACTCGTAACATCCGTAATCTCGATAGGACCATTTAAAAATATGATGCTTTAACATTCACCATATCTTTAGTAATAAAAAATAACTGGATACGAAACAAACCATATATTTCTCACTATCGGTATAAAAGACCGATTCCAAGTCGAACAATATAAAAATACATGAATATTAAAAATACAAAATAACGCTCAATGCGCATTCGTATATAACTCCGTACGTCAGCACGCTAAGCTACAATAATACGTCTATCTTCAACCGGAACTAGTTTAATACTACTCCTTGCCTGGCGGGTTATGTGAGGAACAGCAGCCACAATAACCACAAGGTCAAGAGCGAACGCAGCCACTGAGGGTTGCAGCAGATCTACAAATTTAATAATTAAATAAGAGTAAAATATTATGGTTGCATGTCGCTACCATACACCTCAAATCTATTCAAACATTACAAAGCAAAACACATCGACCAATCGTTTTTTTTTATCACCGGCACCATTGCGATTTCGGAACCAGTTAGAGTTAGATGAACGGTTAAATAAGAAAGAAGTTGCGCATTTGGGAGAACATTAAAGTGGGGCAAAAGTATTGACATTGTCCATTGTCATTCTCAAGTTATACAGGGTAGTCCAAAAATGTAATTTTTCATCTTCGGTGCCTACCAATTTTATTTCAAAAAATAAAAAATAGAAAAAAAATAAGTTGTTCCACATGAAATTTTCTATTAAGGCGTGTCAACGAATTTTTACTACAACGTATCGTTTCTTTAGGGCCGCCATCAACTTCACTTATTTAAATAATAACCCGTATTTTTTATTATAAAATATGGATAAAGCATTGTGATATACCACATGTTGAGTTTCAATAACGTTTTGTGTCAAAAGTAATCATAATCAGTGTCAACAATCATAATACGGTCTTGTTTCTTCTCTAAAGTGTATGCCACACTCTAACATGTGATATATCACTGACATAAAATAATAATACGTTTAAGAAGTGACACTCTTCATAAATTACATTGCTTTCTATGTATCAAAAATGCATGACCTTTGGCCATTAATTTGTAGGTACACAGATACAGCGGGAAATTTAAAAACGGTAGGTTAGAATTTACTTAAAATATTTAAATTAATTATTGTATGCAAAACTACATAATTTAGGATCTAACGTAATAAAGCAACCTATTGATGTGAAATTACAATGTAGAACAAGAACAGTACACTAAACTAAAGGGAGGTTGAAGGATGTATCACAGAATAATAATACAATACGCTAGCGTGATTGTATTATTATTCTATGGATATACCAACAAAACAATGGCGAATTTTAGACATCCGCAAAGAAATTTGGTCTACCTGAAAACGCCGAGTGTCATTTCTTAATTGTAATTATTCTATGTCACTGCTTTCAATGCTTTATCTATATTTATAATAAAAAATACAGGTCCGTACTTATTAAATGAAGTTGATGGCGTTCCTGAAGAAACAAAACGACGTAGTAAAAAAATTTTTAAACCACTTTAATGTTTTCCCAAATGTACAACTTTTTATCTAATTTAACCGTTCTTCTAAGTTTTACTGGTTCCGAGATCGCAATGGTTCCGGTCAAAAAAAAATCTGTATAGGTATAGAAAAGTTTATGATGTCGCTTCCAGAACATTCCATCATAGAACGTTCTAAATTATTATTATGGTTTAAAGTTCAAACACTAATCGTCATTTATAATAGTTGTTAAATCAATTTTTGATTTTATTAAATTTTAAATCAAAGGCGGTTAGCATACATAAAAGGTATTGTATATCAGCATTAAGTTTAACCCTTATTTAAAAAACGTGACAGTAGGAGCAGGATGGCAATCCTGCTCCCTCATTTCCACCAGCATCCTCATTTCCACACTCATCTGGACCCAAATAGTTTTCTTCGACTAACCATTTTTCATTTTTCGAGATAGCATCTTTCTAGATAAATATATCTTGCATTTTCATCTTAGCATCCACATTTCCTCCCACATCTGGAACAAATAGTTTTCTTCGACTAACCATTTTTCATCTTTTGAGATAAATCTACATTGTTTGGTATCAATTAATATTAGAATTTTCTCAGCTACCCGAATTTCTAAGAATTTTTTAGATAGCATCACCCCCCAGAGAGCTACCCCAATTTTAAGATTTTTCTACCGTCAAAATTCTGAGCCAAATAGTTTTCTTCAACTAGCCATTTCCACCCACAAGATAAATGTATATTGTTTGGTATCAATTAATATCAGAATTTTCTCAGCTACCTGAATTTCTATGAATTTTTTAGATAGCATCACTCCCCAGGGAGCTACTCTCATTTTAATATTTCTTGCTGGTAGCGATTTTTGCCCGTCTTTATAAATTTTTTGCCATGCAATACATCAAATTAGTCTAGAATTTTACGTACAATCCGAATCTGTAAACAGATTTAAAATCGAGTCACCCCTTACATAGTTACACACATACCTTCTAGCATGCATACTTCCACAATACCACTACTCGCTTTTAATATCATACCATACTTTCTATCTTGTTTAACTCATCTTTCGAGATAAATATATTTTGTTTGGTATCAATTAATATTAGAATTTTCTCAGCTACCTGAATCTCTATAAATTTTTTAGATTACATCATCCCCAAGGAAGTTACCCTCATTTTAAGATTTTGCGCTGGTAGCGATTTCTAACCGTCCTTATAAATTTTTTAGACATGCGACACATCAAATTAGTCTAGAATTTTACGCAGAATTCGAATCTGTAAACAGATTTAAAATCCGACTACACCTTACAAAGTTACACTTTAAAGGTTCCGAGCCTCTAAATTATTGCTCATCTATATTTAACTCCATTTTTTAAAACCTTTTTCGATACTCAAGACATGTGCTTTAACCAAACATCTCCGAAAATCTAAAACCGCGGGAGTTTTAGAAATGAGCCCTTTATAAGCCATAAGTGTTTAATATTTAAAACCATATTCAAACGGTAATGTATTGTTTTTAGAATATTCAAAACTATGACTTTTAAAATTTTAAACAGTTATCAATTTTCTGGTTTAACATTTTTAATTACTAAGCACGTCATAACATAATTATATACTCAATGCTAAATATGTACTTAGAAAATACAATTCGTTTCCCAAACTAATTTCTTGTCGATTACGGGTTACTCAAATTACATGTGAGAGCGCTGTATAATTTCTTTTAAAAGTGTATATCTTCTCCAAACAAATGCGTTAATTACAGAAGGAAAGTACGCTGAATGCAAGCCAATTAATAGCAATTTAATACGGCTTACTAACCTACCTTAATTATTTGTACAAGGAAACAATAAAATATATACAAATATAGCAACTATCTTATATATTTATGCTTCCCATGCGTAGGTTGCTGTACTATCAGAAATGATCTACTTTTTATCGTCGTCGCCCGACAAACTAATTTTATTAATTATTTGGGTATAAAGTTGGTGTTTACATGGTTTTGTTTAAGACCTCGTACATATTTTCCAGATTACTAGAAGATGTTATAATCATATTTTTGTGTTAAAAGAGACTCGGACACAACAGCGTCGACACTGGTGTTCTTTATGCGATAGCTAGCCATACGGTTGTTAAACGCTGTGCTAACCATTTCTACGCCATCTTCGCCAGTAGCGGTAACTGTTGCATTTTTATGTCTGTTGCTTCTCAAGTGTACGGCATGGGTAGTCTTTTTCATTTCGAAATCGCATATTTTACACATAATTCGTGGTTGTTTCGTACAAAACCCTTTAACAGCTGTCGGAGCTGAACGTTTACGGCTTAATGACATACCGTGCTGTTTTTCCTTGTGTCGCAGTAAGTTGTCCATTCTCGTAAAAGCGATACCGCAAGACACATAGTTTAAGTATTTTGCTGCTGACGGATGTATAAGCTTAACTGTGAACGATGTTTTACCACAATATTTGTTCTGGTGCCGTTTGAGAGCATTTTTCTAGGTATAGGAAGCACCGCAAGAGTAGCATTTAAAAACGTTTGCAGGTACCATTTTAGTACAAAACAAAATCTGCACTATAGGACTTTGGTGAAACTTGTAAGCGAACTAACTTATAACTAAAAGATTTACTCTAGCGTACCTGCTTTATGCTTCCTAAAGAATGCAAACCGAAGGTTTCCGAAGACATCCGAACGAAGTTAGGGATTCAACGGGGAACGAACTGACGTCATCTTTTGCCAATCTTTGTTGCTCGTCCAGTACGTTTAGCACCAATGCATGCGCCCGGTTCGCATCGTCCATGCTGCGAATGCAGTTAGTAGAAACACCGGAAACGTCTTCCATGTTATACGGATCAGCAATCGCATCGCATGCATATTAAAAATACAAAAGGGTGGTAGCACACGCACACAAATTGGCCGCAAATCGTGCGGTAGACGATGCAGTGCTACTATAAACAAAAACTTAATAAAATACTTTAAACTTTTACTAAGGGAATACCAAACTTGTCTACAAGATACTTACTAATAAGCAACTTCTACGTCATATTTTCGGAAATGGAAGGCTTGAATATTTTCTTTGGAAACAATCGAAGATTGTCGAAGACACTCTAAGAGTGCATAAGCGCGGTTACTAAACCAATTAGCATTAATACCGAGTATTCCGAACTTTCATAGGTTGCTCATTTCCTAGAACCAAATCTTCCGCATAGCGGTCGGTAGCACGTAATTATTTTTAGAACCGATAAGTACTCGATATCGTCCATATAGAGAATTAAATGTTCAATGTCTGTCATCTTACGATTCCCTCGTAAAAGGTAGAAAAAACTGGGTCAATCATCCATCTAACGTATTCTTCGACCCGCTCCTGTTCTGATAATTTCTAAACATTTTTCAAACGACAATGGTCTCGGAATTTTTAAACCTTCGAGGGATCTATAAGCCGTGATCAACTACACGTTCGAGCTACCCGTAAACTAACATATTTTATTGCAGCAGTGCTCTGTATAATACATGCATACCCCTTCCCTGCGCTACTGTTATTCTTGCAGTTGCTTGAAAAAGTCAGTCGCTTTTTTTTTACTGCTAGGACCGCTGCAAAGCATCATTCTATACTTTATTTAAAAGTATAGCACAACGCGCACTTTTTTGCCTGATAATTAAATTTTGCTCATGTAGACTTTTACATTTTCGCATATTTAAACATCTAATACGATCGATTAACCACTTTCGATTATTCTAACGGGAACCACTATACATTCTGCCGCACCGTTCTTTTTGAATCCAACGATCCGATGGGCTTCCACACACTAACACCTAACGTATCTTTCCTACTATTTGTTAAACAAAAACTACCGGCATCGCCGTGTCCGTATGTGGACGTGAGCAGATGTTTGTGGATGTGTACGAAAATAGGTAACCATATACATTAATCAGTCTAAGCTATTTTATTTAGTCCAAGAAAACTACTACTTTTTAAACCACAATTAATAATCGCCTTTATAGGTTTAACATTTCTATCATTTCCCAATGACTGGTGCTACGTACATGGAAACTTTAATTTCTTATTAAAGAGAATCCTTATTCTCCCATGCACTGTCGCGTAGTTGCATCCCCATCCCTTTTGGGAATATATGCTTGTTATAGGTACCCCTTTAATCTTTCTAATCGTGTCTTTCTCGCTTACAATACAGTAGGACATGGTTTTTGTACCGACGAATTCTAAAACTAGATTCCCAGTAAATTCGTCTTTGAATTTCCCTACGACTTTTTTGTCAACACGCGGTATATTGTATTTATTATCCGCGGGGTAATCACTCTTTTAAGATAACTATATTTTGTTTAGTATCAACTAATATTAGATTTTTCTAGGGAGCCCAAATCTGTAAATAGATTTTAAATAGGACCGCCCCATACAAAGTTATGCCTTTTAAAGACCCAAATCTCTAATTTTTGCCTATTTTTATTTAACTCCATCTTTAGAACTTTTTTTCGCTACCCAAGACATGCTTTGACCAACCATTTCCCGAGAAATCTGAAACCGCGGTGTCCCGCGAACACCACGTGGAGATAACACGTATACTCTGTCAACCAGAATAGAAGCAGGAAGGATTTGGAAGAAAGGAAGGTGGAAGAAGAACTTAAAAATTATGGAATCTTAAAACTAATATATATAATAGATTTACAAAATCTATACACATATAAACAACTATCTTAAACCTATATCTTTATGCCCCCATGCGTAGATTGATATGCTTCCAGGGATGACGTTACGCTTGTTATCTTCTCTCGATAAACTAATTTTATTAATAAGCTGCGTCTACAAATCGTGTTTTTTACTCCGGATACATACGCCGGCAAGTACTCCATACCACCCAAATAGGAATTAGATGCTTGGTGACTGTTAACTTCCGCTTGCTGAAAATTACGGTCACACTTAAAACAGTTGTAACTATGTGGAAAGTATTCAGATGATTGGATGTCATTTGATAACCACGTTTCGGTAATACATTTAAAGTCATATTCGCAGTCACTAGTCGTTGAGATAAATTGTTCTGCTTTATTACGCATACTACGGACATTCTGATAGCAACATGTAAACGTATAATTTGATGATATTAGTTTTTTTGAACTATAGTTGGGGTTTCTTTTACGTACTTAATGGTAAGGTTGGTTCCACCATTAACGGTGCCGATAAACTTGCATTTAGAATTGAACCAACTTTTTAAAAAATATGCTAAAATAGAACCATTAAATTATTCTGCAAATGTTGCATTAAAAGCCACCTGTTAAAATGTGAGGAAGACCACATTGCTTTTTTATTTTTCCAATTTTAAGAATTGCACTCACATTAACAAAGAAAAATCTTGAAAATCTATTTATTATTCGAAGTACAACTAAATCATTTTATTTTAGAAATATTAAAAAGACATTTTTGGTTAAAAATAATAAACCTAAGGACATAAAAATTTTAATTAATGCGACTGTATTTTTCAATTTGCTTATCAGCTAGTAGAAATATTACTTATATCATCAGTCATTTGCGATGCACAATGAACAATATTTTTATCGTTTAATATTGCATTAGTGTTAAGATTTGTGTGACCTTGTCCTACTCGTTGTTTACAAAATTGTTGTTATTTTTTTTAATTTATATTTTTGCAGTTAATAATTAATTTTAGTCCTATTATGCGTATATAGTTTTGAGCCTGTTTTAAAGTGTTTTTTCTGATTAATAAAATGTGGGGTTGTGTTAAAAAAATGTTGTGTTCTGAACTTTAATGACAGAACTAGTAAAATACACTGTTTTCCTTATAAAGAAATAGATATTTATAATTTATGAATTATAAACATTAATAGACCATTGCTCGTTAATTTAATCTCTAAACACGTGCATGGTTCTTATTTTGTGTGCGATAAGCATTTTGAAGACCAAATGAAAGTTCCTGGTACAAAACGAGGATTACAAAGCACTGCTGTTCCAACCTTATATACGAATTGTAAGTGTTAATACATTGTATTAAAAAGTATTTACTTTATATATTTGTAGCTGGTATGGGTGAAATGTCACAACGACTAGGAGGGAATGAAATTTCAGACCAACTAACATCAGGTACTGCTGCATTTTAAATGAAAGTTTAATAATTCTAAATTTTTAATTAGATGTTTTTAAATAAAAGTAAACAAGTGCTCTTCACAGAATTTTCCCAAAACTTTTAAGTCTTATTGTTTAAATGCGTCAAGGCACAATATTAAAGATAAACAACTGAAATTATTATTTATATAACGTGGATTATTCATATTCTAACATAATATTGAAATTACAGGCTCTTCAGTCACCAACATGAATATTAAACAAGATTATTTTGGCTTTCACGCATATTGTAAACGAGTGCCAGTTTTGGACCACCGTCTTAGTACCACGGTAGATATTAACGATGTATCTCGAGTTTATATTATGCCTACATGTACATCTAATTTGCCAACTACGGACAACGGTTTTCAACTTGGATGGGACGATGTTCTTGAATCTATTAGATAAAGTTTACTTTATTAAATCAGGAACTTTCTGTAATGTTGCAATTGTTGATTCTGCGTAACGTTGTTGCCTTCAAGGATTCCATTATTAATATGGTTGCATTTGTTATACAAGTTTAAACGTATGCGGATGTATCTTCTATCTACAAATTACTGAACCAAATGGTTATATTAATGTAGATCTACTTTGTGTTAAATCGAAAGTGTCACTATCAAAAACAAATACATTGGCAAGATTAGAATTATGTGCGAATGTCTTATTATCCAAACTTGTTAAAGTATCGCATTATTATTACAGTTCGCAGACGAATGTTGCACGTATACTTGTCACCTCCGGTTCTACAATAGGTCATTTATGAATACATCCCTATTCACATAGGTGGTCTGTTTTCGTAAACAATTCCACCGATTGTTTATCGCATGGTGTATTATCTTCTCGATTAATTTCGCACAAATTTTGGTAAAATTGTCCAATGTGGATGAAAAGTCTCGTTAACGAATGACCTATTAAGCCATTTTCGTCTACTTCAAAAGAAAAAATAGCCAAATTGTAAGTACATACGTTCACTGCTGTTGTTAAATATGAACCCTAATTTATATTAAACGAGCTGAGCTATGCGCTTCGTCTTAGAGTAAATTGCTTCATATAACAGTATATATACTTAGCTTTGTAAAATTGCTTTAGTAGTATAGTATAGTTGTTACGTTAAATATCCGAAATCGAGAGGTTTCTGCATGCTGTATATAAATATAAATTTTCATCTACCTTGTTTTACGCCCTATAAAATTTCTAACTTCAGATTCATTAAGCGATTTAACAAGTTCGAATACTTCCAATTGAAATGTGTACTTATTTAAATGTTCTATAAAATTTCATTAAGTTTTTAGTACAACTGTAAATAATTGTAATCTATTCTATGATAACCTGTTTTGCTTTGCAAAAGTTAAAAAGCCCGCGTTATAAATTCCTTGAAATAGATTAAACACCTGCATCCTTTTGATAAATACTTTTATAGTTTTTTTTAAAAGCTTGTAACAATTTTATTTTCGCATTAAAAATCTCTGCATTAAAGGTATAACGAATGTTAAAACACCTTTATTAACTAAAGTAATAATACGTGTAACAATCAAATTTTTGCATTAATACAGTATCTAGAGTCGTTAGTCTATTTGTTTCGGAGGTTGGTGTATTCCACAGCCACAGGCACGCGCGTGAGAGGATTGACAACCCCTCGGGACCCTCCACCATGCAAGAACGCGGCAGGGGCACTCGTCGATAGGTAAAAGCAGCGACAGCATGCATTCGAAGAGAATGGCGAGTGACCTCCGGGTCGCATTAATTGTGTAACACACTTCCTGAGTAACGGTTGGTATTGTATATTCGTTATCCTAGTATCTAATTTAAAATTTGTTTAGCGCAACTACGACTTACAAACTACGACTTACAAACTACGCAACGAAAATTATATTTATAACTAAGATTAGACCATGGAAGATTACGCTACAAAATTTATGCAACTTTGAATCAATGTAAGAAACCCACTTCGCTTCAACACCGGTATTTAAAGCATGGAAAGCAGGAATAATTAGCTGCAGACTCCGCACGGCGATGCAGTTCCCAATCTAGCCAAGGACAGCAGCCCGGGGTTTGGTTCGTAATAGCTTTAAGATTTCCTCAGTGCTTCCTTCTAAAAGCACGTTATTTCGTTTTGTTTTATAGAAGCACAAATTTGTTATTCAGTTTATCTGTAGCTAAGCTGGTTTTCTCCAGTATCAAAATTAAATTTCACTTAGTTTCGTAAATATGTGACTACACGTGGCTTCAGCATAAATTAACAGCTGCGGCTACGTCACCTGTTTGTTTGAAATATGCCGTCAACAATTGCACAATTGCAAGCAGATGTTTAGTATTACATTATTACCACCTTTGATAAAATTAGAGAATATCTTTGTGAATATTTTGACTTCAAATCGATTTTAATACTGTTAACTTAAAAGAAAGTTTTGTATATTAATTTGTAAATGACCTACACAGATCTGATTGGGTTAGAAAACCTTAGTATAACCAGTCACACTGGATTGTAATATATTTGAGTAAGAATCAAGTTGATAAACTTTACAATAATTCTTCAAGTAATTCAAGTATTCATTTTATTTTGTTGCATTAAATTTTATTTACAGAAACAGAAAAATTCTTTCTAGTAAATTTATAATCCACGCTTAAAGTCTTTTATTCTGATCTAGTTTGATCAGACCTGATAAACAAAAAGCAATAAGAGTTCAATTTTTATGGTACCCTTATGTAGGAAACATTCTTTTGCATTTTAGACATATTTGAGGGACACAAATAGTGTTCCCATTTTTATGTGACTTAATTATTATTTTTCCTTACAGGAACAGCGTCTTATTCTGTTAAGACAGGTTTTTGTCAGCGAAGGCGATCTTTTTTCTTTGGGTCTCCACGTCCGCCCTTAGAAATTAGCCATGCCATTTACATGAATCAATCTGGACTTGGTGGCGCCTGTTTGTTTTAGTTTGAGTGTGACCCCCACAGATTTCGACTTACCCCCATTGCTCATAGCTCTACCCAAGGAATAGACCCCTAGTTACGTCGGAAGACTTTGTTTTGCAGACACCTAACTTGGAGCATGGTGATTATAAAGTATTGTCGGCCAGAAGTATAGAAAAGCGTTTCACTAGCGCCCATGCGTGAGGCTAGCGGAGCCAATTAGAGAGAGAAAAATAGTTAGCTAAGCTGAGTTTCTCCAGTATCAAAATTAAATTTCACTAGTTTCGTAAATTATGTGACTACACGTGGCTTCAGCATAAATTAACAGCTTGCAGCTACGTCACCTGTTTGTTTGAAATATGCCGTCAACAATTGCACAATTGCAAGCAGATGTTTAGTATTACATTATTACCACCTTTGATAAAATTAGAGAATATCTTTGTGAATATTTTGACTTCAAATCGATTTTAATACTGTTAACTTAAAAGAAAGTTTTGTATATTAATTTGTAAATGACCTACACAGATCTGATTGGGTTAGAAAACCTTAGTATAACCAGTCACACTGGATTGTAATATATTTGAGTAAGAATCAAGTTGATAAACTTTACAATAATTCTTCAAGTAATTCAAGTATTCATTTTATTTTGTTGCATTAAATTTTATTTACAGAAACAGAAATAAATTCTTTCTAGTAAATTTATAATCCACGCTTAAAGTCTTTTTATTCTGATCTAGTTTGATCAGACCTGATAAACAAAAAGCAATAAGAGTTCAATTTTTATGGTACCCTTATGTAGGAAACATTCTTTTGCATTTTAGACATATTTGAGGGACACAAATAGTGTTCCCATTTTTATGTGACTTAATTATTATTTTTCCTTACAGGAACAGCGTCTTATTCTGTTAAGACAGGTTTTTGTCAGCGAAGGCGATCTTTTTTCTTTGGGTCTCCACGTCCGCCCTTAGAAATTAGCCATGCCATTTACATGAATCAATCTGGACTTGGTGGCGCCTGTTTGTTTTAGTTTGAGTGTGACCCCCACAGATTTCGACTTACCCCCCCATTGCTCATAGCTCTACCCAAGGAATAGACCCCTAGTTACGTCGGAAGACTTTGTTTTGCAGACACCTAACTTGGAGCATGGTGATTATAAAGTATTGTCGGCCAGAAGTATAGAAAAGCGTTTCACTAGCGCCCATGCGTGAGGCTAGCGGAGCCAATTAGAGAGAGAAAAAATAGTTACACTGGCGCCGGCAACGTTTGGGGCCTCGAAATTTGTTTGTTCATAGTTTGATTTGCCTCGAGATTTGTTGTTCAAAATTTGATTTGCTTCGAAATTTGTTAGCTCAAAATTTAATTTGCTTTGAAATCTATTTGTCCAAAAATTATTTTGCGTCGAAATTTGATTGCTTAAAGTCAATTTGACATTTAGATTTGTTTGTTTGCTTTTGATAAAAGATTGGTTGTAACATTAACCCTCATACAGTCAATTGATTAACTTGGTCAAATTTATTTTTGACTTTCGTTCTATTTTGACCCCATATAATTTTTTTGATATTGTTTTGGCAAAAATTATTTTACCAAAAACACCTTTTGATTTTTACCTCTAGTAGTACGAATTTGTTTTGATAATTTTTGTAAGGTTCAAATCATTTAGATTTACCAGTTTGATTTCATTGAAACATTAGGCTTTTGTAATCATGTCGGATATTCCGAATTGTTTGTCTGCTTAAAGAAGAACGGAGTAGTGGTGAGAAACCAGTTTTGGAGAAAGAAAAATTTAGGAAGATTGTTAGCTGAAGAAGCTGATAAGCCTGTAGTTTGATTTGCTTGAGTCAATAAAGAACATTTTTGTCCAAATTTGATGATAAGGCTAGAGATTCTATTTTGAGGGTACATTGGAGTGAGCTGTCGTCGTGTCATTTGAGAATTGCTCTTGTGCATAAGCACGTTTTTGATTTTGTTAGCAGATTTTGTTTAGATCGGCATTGCAACGCAATTTAGTCTAGGCGGAACTCGAGGTGAGTTAGGCGCTCTAGAATTTTTTTTTGCATCATTTTTTTTGATTTGATGTAAATTTTTGGTATTGTTAGTCTAGGTGAAACTCTTAGAGGGTTTGTCACTCTAGCATATTTAGGCGTTGTGAAGCATTGTAGTTGTTTCGACAGTTCGATTGGTAGTAGGATGAGAGTGTACCCGAACACTGATCTTTTTGTTAGCTATAGTCGTGATTAGTTTTTTTTATTGATGATTCATAAGCAGGTGGATGGCTTTTAGTTGTTGGTGATTGGTTTTCGAGGTATTCGATTTTGCAACCTTTGCGAAGTGCCACGGCACATTTGATTGAGAAGTTTTAGAGGAAAAAGTATTTCTTGTCTATGGAGTACCACAATTTGTTATTTGTGATACTGGTCCACAATTAATTGGACGTGTTTTTTAAGCTTTGTGTGCAAGGTACGAAATTCAAAAGATTTGGTATAATGCTGTTTATGCTCCCCAATGCAATTTTGTGGAAAGAATCAATAAGACAGTTGGTACAGCAATCCGTTCATACGTAGAAGGACATGATACGTGGGATAGTGAGATATCAAAATCCAATACGCAATCAACTCAGCAAAACATGAGTCCACCAACTATTCTCCAAATTTTTTAGTCTTTGGTCGTTAGGTACCCTTAAGTGGAAAAGCTTATAATGATGATTTTAAACCTGGTGAGGATGTTGATGTCGTCTCCAGTAGTAGACCTTCTTATGTTTTGGATCGTCAACTTTTATTTGATATTTTGGGAATGTCCGTGAAAATTTGCATGTAGCTTATCAACGTTCGAGTAAACGCTACAATCTTAGGAGAAGAGACATTTCGTTCCAAGTCGGAGAAAGTGTTTGGAGAGCTAATAAGGTCCTCTCGAGTGCTAGTGATAAGTTTTCCGCTAAGTTAGCTCCAAAGTTCATTATGAGTAAAGTTCGAAAAAAACATTCCAATTTAGTGTATGAGTTAGAGAACGAAGATGGAACAAGAGCAGGGAAATGGCACGTAAAGGACTTGAAACCAGTTGAAGCGTCGTATCCAAATGAAAATGATGATCCTGACGATTAGTTCCGGTTCGGTCATCTCTTTGATGTTAAGTAATGCAGTAGTGGTTTGCTTTGTTTTGTTCCGATTTTTGATTTAGTGTCGGTTCATTAATTTTGAGTATTTTGTTTGAGAAGTGAAATGAGTGGTTAGAGAGTTTGTAGATTTTGTAAGTTTGAGGTGTGCCTTGGTGTGCACGCTGGTCGCTTTGCTCGCGCGTTATTCGGAGATGTGTTTAGAAGATGTCTTTAACAGATATCTTTACAATGTAGAAGTAAGTGGGCTATTTAATTGTTAGTCCTGATTTCTACTTATCTAGGTAGAGAGAATATTAGTTTATTCTTTCCCTTGTTCTTTTTGACCGTTCGAAATTCTTTGGTTTGATAAGGTCAAGGTTGGCTTGGTGAGTCTCACCATTTGGTCCATCACTAATGAGATCTGTTGTTTGTTGGAACTTAGTGATAGGATAATCAGTAGGGTGTAGGATATTACAGCCCTAACTGGTTCGATTTTGTATTTGAATTTGTTAAGTAACCTTATGGTTAGGTTACCTTTGTTTTGATTATCTCTTTGTAATAAAGTGATAATATTTTGTATTTTGAATTTGTTAAGTAACCTTATGGTTAGGTTACCTTCGTTTTGATTATCTCTTTGTAATAAAGTGATAATATTTTGTATTTTGAATTTGTTAAGTAACCTTATGGTTAGGTTACCTTCATTTTGATTATCTCTTTGCAATAAAGTGATAATATTTTGTATTTGGGTTTGATAAGTAACCTTTTGGTTAGGTCACTTTTGTTTTGATTATCACTTTGTGATGATAGTGTTTTAAATTTAGACCTATTAGTAGGGTCTTCTTTTTGATTGTCACCTTATAGTGATAATACTTTGAATAGTTATGCTGTTTTGATGAGCAAGCATTCCTTTTTTAGAGAGAGCTAATTGAGCTCCAGGAAGTGAAGTTTTTTTGTGGAATTTGAAATAAATTGTAAAATGTTTGGTTACAGGTAGTAAATATTAGCCTTGTTTGAAGTAAGAACCTCAAGTTAAAGAATTATCGTGAATTTGAATTTTTTTGTCCCGTGGAGTGTTTGACTTTCTAATTTGACCCCCTCCCAATTTTGATTAATACCGATTGTGACTCCCCGATTTTGTCTCCCGATGGACGTCAGGTACACGTAGTTACCAACACACTCGCATTTGTAAATATTTGTCTCCCCCATTTGAATAAATTCATAAAAATTGCATAGTTAATTAGGAAGGTAGAAAAGGCTAGTATTATTATAATAAGAAAATTTTTTTTGTATTTGTTAAATTTGAAGTTGTTCCTTAAAGGAAAAAAAAAACTTTTTTTCTTTTAGGAAAGGGGTAGTGTAACAATTTTATTTTCGCATTAAAAATCTCTGCATTAAAGGTATAACGAATGTTAAAACACCTTTATTAACTAAAGTAATAATACGTGTAACAATCAAATTATTGCATTAATACAGTATCTAGAGTCGTTAGTCTATTTGTTTCGGAGGTTGGTGTATTCCACAGCCACAGGCACGCGCGTGAGAGGATTGACAACCCCCCTCGGGACCCTCCCACATGCAAGAACGCGGCAGGGGCACTCGTCGATAGGTAAAAGCAGCGACAGCATGCATTCGAAGAGAATGGCGAGTGACCTCCGGGTCGCATTAATTGTGTAACACACTTCCTGAGTAACGGTTGGTATTGTATATTCGTTATCCTAGTATCTAATTTAAAAATTTGTTTAGCGCAACTACGACTTACAAACTACGACTTACAAACTACGACTTACAAACTACGCAACGAAAATTATATTTATAACTAAGATTAGACCATGGAAGATTACGCTACAAAATTTATGCAACTTTGAATCAATGTAAGAAACCCACTTCGCTTCAACACCGGTATTTAAAGCATGGAAAGCAGGAATAATTAGCTGCAGACTCCGCACGGCGATGCAGTTCCCAATCTAGCCAAGGACAGCAGCCCGGGGTTTGGTTCGTAATAGCTTTAAGATTTCCTCAGTGCTTCCTTCTAAAAGCACGTTATTTCGTTTTGTTTTATAGAAGCACAAATTTGTTATTCAGTTTATCTGTAGCTAAGCTGGTTTTCTCCAGTATCAAAATTAAATTTCACTTAGTTTCGTAGATATGTGACTACACGTGGCTTCAGCATAAATTAACAGCTGCGGCTACGTCACCTGTTTGTTTGAAATATGCCGTCAACAATTGCACAATTGCAAGCAGATGTTTAGTATTACATTATTACCACCTTTGATAAAATTAGAGAATATCTTTGTGAATATTTTGACTTCAAATCGATTTTAATACTGTTAACTTAAAAAGAAAGTTTTGTATATTAATTTGTAAATGACCTACACAGATCTGATTGGGTTAGAAAACCTTAGTATAACCAGTCACACTGGATTGTAATATATTTGAGTAAGAATCAAGTTGATAAACTTTACAATAATTCTTCAAGTAATTCAAGTATTCATTTTATTTTGTTGCATTAAATTTTATTTACAGAAACAGAAAAAATTCTTTCTAGTAAATTTATAATCCACGCTTAAAGTCTTTTTATTCTGATCTAGTTTGATCAGACCTGATAAACAAAAAGCAATAAGAGTTCAATTTTTATGGTACCCTTATGTAGGAAACATTCTTTTGCATTTTAGACATATTTGAGGGACACAAATAGTGTTCCCATTTTTTATGTGACTTAATTATTATTTTTCCTTACAGGAACAGCGTCTTATTCTGTTAAGACAGGTTTTTGTCAGCGAAGGCGATCTTTTTTGCTTTGGGTCTCCACGTCCGCCCTTAGAAATTAGCCATGCCATTTACATAAATCAATCTGGACTTGGTGGCGCCTGTTTGTTTTAGTTTGAGTGTGACCCCCCCACAGATTTCGACTTGCCCCCCCATTGCTCATAGCTCTATCCAAGGAATAGACCCCTAGTTACGTCGGAAGACTTTGTTTTGCAGACACCTAACTTGGAGCATGGTGATTATAAAGTATTGTCGGCCAGAAGTATAGAAAAGCGTTTCACTAGCGCCCATGCGTGAGGCTAGCGGAGCCAATTAGAGAGAGAAAAAATAGTTACAAGCTTAAACCTTCTAGCATTATAAAATGCGTTTCAACCACCTACATCTTAAATAAAACTTTTTAATGGGTTTGTTATTTATGCTCTTACTACCAAATAATGAACGCAGTATTTTGTTATCGCGTAAATGTTCAGGTTTACGAGTAATAAAACTATCCCCTTGTCATTAGTTCTCCGTGTTGTAATTCGCAATAATAAATTTCTATCGTTTTCTGTAACAGATAGGCAATTTGTCATACACTTTACTCCATAGTGCTGCAAGTAGGGTTGCAAACATACCTAACCATTTGAACATACATTGTTTTCCCATTCGGACAAATTCATGAAAGTCGTTATGTTATCGTTAATTGGCTCTTGTTTGCAGGCCTCGCTCTACGAATGCTTTACAGTTGTTGTCTTGAAAGTACTTCTACAGATGCTGTTCTTAGAATACTTTACATTTTATCGATGAGAATGTTGTTGAAAGGAAAACACGTTACGGCCCCTGATGTTTTCTCCCCCTATTAATACAAGCTGAACTTCAACACAAGTTTTATTCAATGATAAACAGCGTTCTTTCCCGTTAAAAGACTCTGTAAGTCGAGGTGCTACTTAAGATGCTTGCTTTTAAGAGGCATTATTTTACTACAGTGTAACAGTCAAACTTGGTCTAATGAAGTTGTTTCATAGAGTATCCGGTCAACCGGCAATTGTAAGTACGCACTTTCAGATCTGTTACGATGGTAAAGTACAATCACTCTGCTGTTTCTTGATGCTTCTATGAAATCTAGCTACTTCCTTTGTTGGTTGATAACCACATAAGTGCTTGAGTTCTTTTCTTACTTGTAGTTGTGGCACAATAAAGTACAAACTACGTATTAAAAATTTATTTTAACATAGTGCGCAAGTGATTACGTGATTGTTTGCAAGTTACAATTAATATAAACCGAACTTTCCGTTAGAGCAATTTTTACTGTTTTAAAATTAATATTAGAAAGTGCTAACTTAAACAACCGGTTTACTAAATTCTAATCTAGATTAAGCCTAACACTTGGTTCACTTCGGTTTAAGGTTAGGCTACTTAAATTTACAGTTACGTTTATAGCCTTTTTATTTACTAATGGGGCTTATTTATTAGGTTTTTACTTCTATGTGACCAGCTGAAAGGCACAAGGATGTTTGACGAGGATTTCCAAAAAGTGTAAACGGCCCACAGCAAGTTTCGGTGGAAAATGGCTCGTAGATGAGGAAACCTCTAAAGGCTAAGCGGCTAGTCGAGCCATTTGCTCTGGGTAGAACATGAGCTGTGTGTCGGGGTTGGACTGCGATCAAAAATGTAAAGAATATGGCGCCACCGAATTTTTGTGTACGAAGAAGACCTTACTTAAGTCTCTTGTATAAGGCGAATGCGGAAACCTTTACTCAATTACCGCTATACAACATATTACTGAAACACAATCCCCAAAGTTTTTTTACCTTATGGCTCGATATTGACCTTTATAGATGCACTGCTACACCTGTAAACAGATTAAAACAAAGATAGCACTGTTTGTGCATTTATATCCAAAATTAATAATTAATTAGAATCAACCCTCATTCGTTCCAATTAATAATCATAGTCTCGACCAAAATAAAAAATCTATTCCTTCAGTTGCAGTTAAATTATTTACAAGACATCTTCTTTAAATAAGTTTGATTAAATAATATTAATGAAAGATATGTACATATGTACTTGATAATATCAGTATTTTTCACAAATAAAATATAATAATTTTATATTAGCAAGCTCTAGCAAAATTTATCTTCAAATGATTGAGTATGAGTTTTTTGAATATTTAACTTTATATTACAACTTCTGTTCTTGAACCTCATATTCTATGACAAAATATTCCCCTTAACAATTAGTGAAATGTAAAATGTAACAATTTAATTCTCTAAGATTAGAATAATTTATGTTTCAAATAATCACTTCAATTTTCATTAAATATAGAATTTAACCTTTTCTACCTTCATAATGACATCTACCGTATATTGTTAGTACTAATAAAAAGATTTAATGTGAAACTTTATAGGTTCCTGTTGCATAATTTAAAAATAACTTGTTTGTCATTTACCTCATGAACTTGAAAATTTCCACGTGATCAAACAAAAAATTATTTGTCTGCTATACCCAATGCTACAGCTGACGTATAAGAAAACAAATTACATACTGGATGTTAATCCGACGGAAATATACTTGCTAGGTATAAGGACCATACCCGGAATTATAAATGATAATTTATAATCCTCTTGTTTCAGCAACTAAGAATTTAGGAATTTCCAATTCCATACAACCCAATCAGCTGCATACTGAAAATCCAATACAACATCACGGCGTCCACATTAAATAATTGAAGCACGCCAATTTGACTTTCGTACAAGGTTAAATTTCACATCGTTACTAATAAATTTTCATTTCTTGCACAAATAAATTATATATATTTCTTAAATTCCAAAAACTAAGATGTACAAATTATCCTAGATTGCACTAAAAATATCAATTTAGTAAGGCTCTAAACTCAGTAATACTTACTGTTAACCTAAGGCCATTCAAACAATTTAACGTCTCGTCAAATGCGAGCTAATTCCAGCCAAGTGTGGACCTAAAATGCGCGTCGCCGAGACGATATCATTTAAAGAAAACCAATTTTATTCTTTCGGTGCTTCCAACACATGGACTGCAACAACGTCATGTTCCTTGATTTAAGGAACAATTGACCTACTCTAACGACAGCTCAGTTGGAAGTTATTTCTTGACGTGTTGCCGTCTGACAACAAGCATGATATTACATTCATCTAACGGAGGGAACTCTTATGGTGACACTAACAAAGGGCATCTTTTGTCACCGCGTAATTTAAAATTTTATACTTTCAAATCGAAAGCTTTTATTGTTTTCAACAATATATAATATTTATTTCGTAGATTGTGTAGCATTATTATACTTAAGTTGGTTATTAATGAATTAAATAAGTTAGATATCTGTGAAAATATTGTCAAAAAATAAAATTGTTACACAGCCTCTTACTAAGAGAAAAAATTCGAGGAAATATTTCAGAATAAGTGCAAAGAATTTTTTTTTGTTTATTATTTTTATTATTAGTATTTACAATTTACTATTGACTTCTACATACCACAACAAAAAATAACTCTCTGAATCAAAAGGGATACTGCATGTATGTAAAGGAGTGACCAGTAACTACACGTACTACACGCCAAAAGGGAACAATTTCGGGAAGTTATAATCGGTATATTACATTATCAGCTAATACATATTCGGGGTTATTTATCACTCACTTTACACACAGAGAATTTAAGAAACTAAACATAAAATACTGCCGTATTATAATTCATCAACAAAGATTTAACTATCATGACATACATACTCTTACTCTACTAACCATAATTCACATACTTACAGAAAGAAAGGATTCCTAATACTATCTGAATTCACAACGAACATATTTAAAAATAACGAATGTTTAACATTCTACCGCAGTATATGCTAACCAAAATGTAGAAATATCTCTACCTATGAAGAGACAAGCAAAACGTCGCCACGTCTTACTCTTCAAAAAAATTTCACTCACGCATGAATGAACCTAATAGAACATTGCCAATTCATACAATATTCATAACAAAATAGACCATTGCCTATTCATACAATATTCATAACAAACATAACTATTTTAGTTACTAACAATAATTGGTCTCTTACCAATATCTAACTTGGACTCAAATTTTTTTTGACTTCCAATACTATCTCAAGAACTACTATTAATTTCAGTTGTCCTCTTGACTACAAAAATTATCTTCCAGAAACAATTGTTCTCCACAGAAATTTTTGAGAAGCTATGTTTTGGACTAATATAAACAATATATACAACGCGTTAAGCAAGCTAAATGAATTAAATGAATTAAGTGAATTATTTCATACCTAACTCACCATAAATTAATATGACCATACATACATAAATATGACCAGGTCATATATAAATCTAAAGGAAATTTTTAAACTAACTATATACAAAACTTATTAAAAGTTCATCAACAAAAATATAAACATCTTCTACTGACATTTGGCCTTTAGGGTAACATGCAACTTACAACATCCCAAATTCAACTAACAATTTGCAACCAATAGTTTCAGAGCAACCCAATACTAACCTTACTGTACAACAAAATTTCTTTATCCCTTTTTAACTTCATATCCTACATCCAAATTTTAGATTTCCAAGCTTTGATTACCAAACTGTATTCTAATACAATAAATAAATTCTTGGCCGAAAAGATATGACAGAAACAATTACTACTATTAACCATTAAACATTTTAACACTACTAATCAACTTTCAGAAACATCATCTTTTCGACATCATTACTGAACTCTGAATAAGGTTTTAAGTCCTTAACATGCCATCTGCCTGTCTTTGAACCAACTTCATTATTCAATTCATAAATCAAATTAGAAATCTTCTTTCTAACGATACACAAAACGTATTTTGGCGCAAGCTTAGCAGTAAACTTATCACTTGCCTTCGAAAGAACTTTATTGGACCTCCAAACTTTGTCATCTACTTCAAAAGAAATGTTACGTCTTCTTAAATTATATGTATTACTGGACTGCATGTAAGCTAAATGTAACCTTTTCTGTACGTCTATAAAAATATCAAATAGTCCTTGATGATCTAACACATACGAAGGTCTATCACCAGGAATAATATCTATATCATCTGTGGGTTCCACATCAAGACCATAAAATCTTCCAGACACAGGAACATTTCTACCAAAAACTAAGAAATTTGGCGAATAACTAGTGGCATGGTGTTTTGCAGAATTAATCGCATACTGAATTTGGGGTAACTCAATATCCCAAGTATCATGTTCTTTAATATATGACCGTATAGCTGTTCCGACAGTTCGATTTATTCTTTCCACAAAATTACATCGGGGAGAGTAAACTGCATTAAACCAGATTTTTTGAACATCATATTTTTTGCATACTGCCTTGAAATTTCTTCCACTAAATTGTGAACCATTATCACAAATAACGAATTTGGGGACACCAAAGACTAAAAAAACTTTTTCTTCCAGTACACGTTCTATTAAATGCGCTTTTGCACTACGTAAAGGAAACATTAATGTAAATTTTGAGAACCAGTCACCAATAACTAGTAACCGTTTGTGTCCAACCTTGGACCGTGGAAATGGGCCCATGAGGTCTATTGCAATAATCTGAAAGGGGAACTTCACCTCTTTTTCCTTTCTCATTAACCCATGGGGTCCTCTATTCGATGCTTTCTGTGCACCACACGTTAAGCACTTTTTGCAAAATTTCATCACATCAACACGTATTTTTGGCCAATAAAAATTTTCTGGTACGCGTGCCAATGTTTTAAAAAAACCAAAATGTCCGGCCACTGAAGGGTCATGGTTTATCCGAATAACCCCTTTTGTGATCTAGGAACTAAATATTTCCATTGCCTTACATTCGATGAGAGTGGTAAATTTGAGGAAAGAAATTTAAATACAAGGTTATCTTCCACTTTCCATAGTGAGTAGTCATCAGGTGAAGATAAAATCTTTTCTCGTAGAGACACATACCAAGGGTCTAAATTATCCAACTTGATTTCAACTAAATTATCTACATGATTTGCGACTGGGACTGTTCGGCTAAGACTATCTGGAACTACGTTAAACTTTACTTTTCGATGAACTAACTCAAAAGTATGTTGCCTAGACGGACAGCCCATCTAGCTAATTTACCGGTTGGGTTTTGTATATTATTAAGGCATAACAATGAAAAGTGATCTGTGATAACAGTGAAACGGGTGCCTTCTACCCAAGGTCGGAATTTTTCTATAGCGAAAATTACAGCAAGACACTCTTTTTCCGTGCTGAATAATTTCGCTCAGTTCGTGTAAGTGATTTACTGGCATAAGAGATAACGTGCTCTACATCATCGATTTTTTGAACTAAAACTGCTCCGAGCCCTGTATCACTGGCGTCGCATTCGACAATAAATGGCACTGAGTAGTCCGGTTGTGATAATAATGGAGCGGAAACTAAAGCCTGCTTGATCTGAACAAATGAGTCCTCAGCTTCGGACGTCCAAACAATAGATTGACCCTTTTTTCTTCCTTTTACTAAATTACTGATCGGTGATACTAAAAATGAAAAGTTTTTTATAAAACGACGATACCAACTACACATTCCTAAAAAACGTTTGACCTCAGTAGTGGTCTTAGGTCTAGGAAAATTTACCATTGCAGAAACCTTTTCGGGATCTGTACGAAGAGAATTTGATCCAACAATATAACCGATAAATTTTAAATATTTCTTAAAGAATTCACACTTTTTTAAGTTAATCGTAAGGTTTGCCTTTTTAAGACGTTCTTTCGCCGTTTCTAATAACTTCAAGTGTTCCTCAAAAGATGCTGAACACAAAATAATGTCATCTAAATAACAAAACACATGTGGTTCAAACTTCGGTCCAAAGATTGAATCAACCAAACGCTGTTGCGTCTGAGCAGCATTCTTTAATCCGAATGGCATGGTAACAAACCTATACTGTCCTCTTGAAATAACGCTAAATGCTGTTTTATCCTTAGAATTTTCTGAAAGTGGGATCTGCCAAAAACTCTTTCTAAGGTCTAGACTAGAAATATAATTTGCACCTCCGAGTAAATTAATAATCTTATCGATATTTGGCAATGGGTAGCTGTCATGTTTAGTAATATCATTGAGCGCTCTTCCGTCAAAACAAAATCTGTACTCGCCATCTTGTTTTTTAAATAACAGTACAGGGGATGACCATGGTCTCTGACATTCTTCCACTACTCCTAATCTCAACATTTCGTCTAACTCTTTATCTAACATCTTACTCATAAAGGGGGACAAGACGTATGGTTTCTTACGAAATGGTTTCGCATCACCAGTATCAATATCTACAACAATTTTATCTGTACGCCCTAGTCTCTCTTCACTACTAATTTCATTGAAGGATTCTATTGCTATTCGTGCTTCTATTTGCTGTGTTTCCGACAAATCATCTAAACTAAGTAATTGATTACTACAACTCAAGGGTACTGACGATTGACCTATATACGAAATACTATTGTTATCATAATCTTGAATATGCCATGTGTTGTTTTTAAAATCTGCTATTAGACCAAATGATTTAGCGAAATCGCTACCAAAAATAAATGTGTGCGGAAGAGATGGTACAACCAAAGCATTAATAACGATATTCTCTTCCAATTCTAATAGGTAAATCAACTGAACCAATAACTTATTGAAGAGCACCATCAGCAGTGGAAACTTTTTTCTTTTCAGTTTTAAAAACTTTTAAATTCAATTCTTCAAGAACAGAAAATGCTAACGAACCAACCACGGTAGTAGTACAACCGGAGTCGAACAAACCCGTGACGTCTCTATCCAACAATTTTACCATAATGTACGGACGATTGTCTTGAGGTTTCTTTACAAATAACGCGTCAGCTTTTGGCTTGACGTTCCATTGGCAAAAATTTTTAACGATTCCGAGCCATCTTGACCAATTATCTTTATCAAAAAAATTATTCTGTTCACACAACATAACCGTAGCCTTTTGCATAGAAGCATGATGCCGGCCACTCTGCATCTGTCTACCATTTTTTGAACACGACGGACAAGTTACTGTCTTAACTCCACTATATCCGCAACTATAACAAAATATTTTACGAGGAATCTAACACCTCCAAAACGTATGACCTTTTTCCAAACAATTCCAACATGTAAGTTTATTTATTTTAATTTTATTTACAGGGACTCTACTAGAAAGATTATTATTATTTCCAAGAGATTGTATCTGAGGTGGAAATGATTGATTATAAAAACTACGACCAGTTCGCGCTGAAAAGTAATTTTATATTAGCAAGCTCCAGCAAAATTTATCTTCAAATGATTGAGTATGAGTTTTTTGAATATTTAACTTTATATTACAACTTCTGTTGGTATGAGTAGTACTACTTGAACCTCACATTCTATGACAAAATATTCCACTTAACAATTAGTGAAATGTAAAATGTAACAATTTAATTCTCTAAAATTAGAATAATTTATGTTTCAAATAATCACTTCAATTTTCATTATATATAGAATTTAACCTTTTCTACCTTCATAATGACATCTACCGTATATTGTTAGTACTAATAAAAAGATTTAATGTGAAACTTTATAGGTTCCTGTTGCATAATTTAAAAATAACTTGTTTGTCATTTACCTAATGAACTTGAATATTTCCACGTGATCAAGCAAAAAATTATTTGTTTGCTATACCCAATGCTACAGCTGACGTATAAAAAAACAAATTACATACCGGATGTTAATCCGACGGAAATATACTTGCTAGGTATAAGGACCATATCCGGAATTATAATTGATAATTTATAATCCTCTTGTTTCAGCAACTAAGAATTTAGGAATTTCCAATTCCATACAACCCAATCAGCTGCATACTGAAAATCCAACACAACATCACGGCGTCCACATTAAATAATTGAAGCACGCCAATTTGACTTTCGTACAAGGTTAAATTTCACATCGTTACTAATAAATTTTCATTCCTTGCCTAAATAAATTATATATATTTCTTAAATTTCAAAAGCTAAGATGTACAAATTATCCTAGATTGCACTAAAAATATCAATTTAGTAAGGCTCTAAACTCAGTAATACTTACTGTTAACCTAAGGCCATTCAAACAATTTAATGTCTCGTCAAATGCGAGCTAATTCCAGCCAAGTGTGGACCTAAAATGCGTGTCGCCGAGACGATATTATTTAAAGAAAACAATTTTTAATTTTTCGGTGCTTCTAACACATGGACTGCAACAACGTCATGTTCCTTGATTTAAGGAACAATTGACCTACTCTAACGACAGCTCAGTTGGAAGTTATTTCTTGACGTGTTGCCGCCTGACAACAAGCATTATATTACAATCATCTAACGGAGGGAACTCTTATGGTGACACTAACAAAGGGCATCTTTTGTCACCGCGTAGTTTAAAATTTTATACTTTCAAATCGAAAGCTTTTATTGTTTTCAACAACATATAATATTTATTTCGTAGATTGTGTAGCATTATTATACTTAAGTTGGTTATTAATGAATTAAATAAGTTAGATATCTGTGAAAATATTGTCAGAAAATAAAATTGTTACACGTTATTACTTTATAGGAAGTGCACTTAAAGCAGCAGGTAAAACAGCGTTCTAGTACCGTATATATTATGTCTAATTTTCTTTTTGTATCTATTTAGGGCTCGAAACATGTATGTGCTATTTAGATTTTAATATTTTACGTAACTGGGAAATATTTGCTAATCTATTGTAGCGAGCTACTACTAACGCGTTTCACTAATTTAAAACAAGTAGTAATAAAAGTCTTTATTACTCACGATTCACAAACTTAATTAACAGTGTATGCCTTATTTATAGATGTTTTCAGTCCAATTAGCAATGAAGCACTATCATGCTAATGCTATTTACAAGCACTAATATCTTCTTCAACTAAATTCTTAACCATAGGTTTATTAACAACACTAACACTACCATTTATTTATTACACTTTTGTCTATTTATGTATTCTACAAGCTGTCTGTACAATAGACACGTTCACATAATATAAATTTATGTTTACTAAAAGACTTTCAGGACGTAATGAACCACTAACTATATGAGATGATTTATATTCGACATTCTGATATAGACTAACTCTTACATTTATCAGCACTCTTATATACACCCTTAATTAAATGGATGATTCATACTCCGGTATATAGTAGAAGGTTCGAGGGCCCTGTAGTATATACATTGCTTACGGCGCTTGTGTGTTTGACGGGTTGCCTAATAGTAGCTCGTAACACTATATTTGCTGAAATGTATACTTTTATGTTGTATTATATGCAAGTTGACGCTTTTGTTTACATCATGTTGTAACAGGACGATTACGGAATGTTTGAATTGATTTTTTATGTATTCCTTTTGATACTGTTTGTTAGCTTACGGTTTGTATATAAATCTACCTACTGAGGTTTCCAACTTTTCTTTCCGAGTGACCTACCCCAATCTATAACGTTTTGAGCTAGCACGGAATCCAGTTCTTTTGGATTCTCATTCTACCCTTTTGCTTTGTTGCGGTATTTGGTGTGGGCGATTTTTTTTACGTATTTTACTACTTTATTTCTTGACTGCATCGAAAACTGTAGCGGGCTACTAATAACGCGTTGACCAATTTAGAAAAAGTAATAATAAAAGTTGCTACTTTCCTAGACGTAGCCGGAAGAAACATCGAAATACCAGGCCAGCTACCAATCGCGGAGAGTGGGGAATTCGCCTAAATACCAGAAAGACAACAAACAAAAAAATATATATAAAGCACATCATCCACGATTATCTATTAACAAATTACAAGGAAAATAAGTAAAATTTCTTGATGCACATATACAACTAAAAATATTAAATTTAAGCTAATTATACATTACAAATTGGCTAGTGGATCCGCGAAGTGCGCATTTCGCAGTTAACACGTAAGAAAACTCAGTGAACAAAAAAAGGAAAAGTAATGCTTAACATTTGTCAATAGCAAGTAGGTTATATTTAAAATTATTAAATGTAAATTTAGGTTGTCCAGTTAGTACAAGTGCTAAATCAAATATAGGTTTACTTCATGGCAAGAACTAAATTAAACATTAAAGGCAGGTTTACGGTTTAGTCAGAATTAATCTAACGTATTACAGGTAGATCACATTATATTAAGCATTAAAGAAATGTACACAGTGGCACTAGCGTAGACAGCGGTGAAATAAAAATCTTCGACATATTAAAAAAAGAATCGGATCACACACCTCTCTGCGCCGGGTTGTTTATCTTACCAACCGTCGGGGGGAGAGGAGGAAGTCAGCATACTAGCGTATCTCCAATGGTTCACGGCAAGCAACGAACAGGTGGGCCTACACCCAAACAAAAAGAAACCCAATTTGGCTTTCCATCACAACCAGGGGACGACCATTTCCCGGAACTTCCAGGCCCCTGGACGAAAAAGCAATTAATTTAGTGTTGTCGAAAAATATGTTTTTATAAAAACCCTGGAAACTTACCACACGATGTGTCCGCGAATTTTCTACAACGCAAAACGAAACAGGAACAACCAACAATCTATTAACTGTTTTCGTGTTCAGAGTCAAGAGCCAGAATGAATATTAATTTCGTGTCTTAAGGGCGCGATAGCATCCCTCTATTTTCATAACACGAACTAATTTTAAAATAGCCGCCTTTGTGGTATAGCTTTCGCATGATAGAGGGAATTACTTTATTTTAACTTTAGTAATTTAGTGGTTCATTTCCAAGTTAGGTAAATAACGGTTGCTGGGATACGGCAAGATGCTATTTTCTCAATTCTTATTCCTGTAACTATTCGTCGTAAATGACCTTCAGCAAACTCGAAGTTACTGCAAGCAAAGGGTCAAGTACATAGTGCATTCTAATAATAGCCAAGGTCGTTTTCCGAAACAAATTTGTATTGTATTTATTGTATTATTTCATTTATGTACATATTGTATTCGCTAATTGTTGTTTTTGAATGTGTAGTTTATTGTTCATAGAGTGACAGTTCGTTATTATTATAAACAAACATTTAGTTCTTTATTTAGTGTGGGTGTATTTGAGCTTGGGAGTGAGTATATTTTAAATTCTTATACTTTGTGGATAGACGAATAAAGTAATGGACAAAATTAATTATATATTTCATTCGATTTTGAAAATGCGTGCTCAAATATTGACTTTAATTTTTGTAGATAGATTTAGAGTCCAGCAACTACTTTCTTCTTGAATAAATAAATTATTTGCTTTGCATACATTATTTTATCAAAAATACTCGTTATTTAATTTATGCTACCGAATGGTGAAACTGACATAAACTGGGTACAGTCGCTTTTTTGTCCTAAATAAATTAGTTTAAAAACAACATAAATTCTATTTATAATTTAAGCAGTCCCTTAAAAATGTCCTATCATATTGTGATTATTTAGGGTACCAAAACTTTAAAAAAATCCTTTTAAAATTTATTGAGATCCAGCCTAATAGATTTTGCAAAAATCTCACATTTAAGAAAAACCAATGTTTTGAACTTTCTGGCGAAAATGTAACTATCACTTATAACATGAATAATCTTTAGATTTCAAATTTTTCTCACAATTATACACCAATTTTTCTTTTCAAAACTTAAATAAGAAAACAGCTATTTGTAAAAATTTTGAAAAAATGTCCTATAATTCAAAATGATCGACTGATTCCAAATATGCACAAAATTATAGGGTGTGTAGTTTATACAGTACGCTTCACTTCTAGTCAGACCGTAAATATTTTAAAATTCACAATTATTATTATTATCCCGCTTTGTCTTGTACAAGCCTTCCAAATTTCAAATATTTATCTGAAATACGGAAAAAGTTACAGTATACTTACTTCCTGTTGTCGCCTGGTGTAAAGTTTCTTTTATTTACGTATTTACATTTTACAGATGGGTAAACATAAGCAGGTATATAGCCAAAATCCCAGTGGTACCAGAAAGCGATTGTTTAAGTCTAAAGCAGCCCGCTTAAGATAGCAGAAAATGCAACAATTACCGCTGTAAGTTATAATACATTTAGTAGTGTAGCTAGGATATCTTTATGAGGCTGTTTGTTTTGGAATATAAAATCCAAAAACAATGAAAGTATATCTATTTAAATGTCGCATATCCACCCACAAAAATTATACATTGTTCAGATGCCTTGAGAATAGAAAACCACAAATTACCTGACTTTCCACTTATGACTATTCGGAATTTATAAATATGATAATGCAAACTAAAAATATTAGTGTTTTCGCATTCTTCATAGAACTAAGTTAGCGTGGTTACTCTGAAAATATGACGTACAAAAAAAAATTACTTAGGATTTTCTTAATGAATAGTTTTAAATATACATCAGAATAGCACATCTGTACTGTATTAGAAATACTCATGAAATTTGTAGGGTACATACATAACAATAACATAAACGTTTTTACCTTGTTGAATTTTGATAGCTGTGTTTTAAAAAATTATTTTTTTTTTTTCTAAAATTCTATAGGATTTCATAAGCTTTTGATTGTTTTAGACAACAATGCGAAGAATTTTTGTGCTATTTTGAACGAAGTAAGCTATTGGATGTGTCATATGATTTTTATATAATTATTAAGTACTGACACTAAAAATGAGTAATTTTGCCTCACTTGCAAACAATGGTTCAAGCTAACTACACTGGTAATGCCCCTGTTACATTATAATTTCACAAATATACATATTAATTAGATGTCATAATAAAACCCAAACTTTTCAGTTTGAAATCCATATCAGATAATTTTGACAAGCCTGGCCCTTCAGGTTTGCAAAGATTACCAAGGTAGTTAGTAATCCAACTACTTTATCTGAAGAAACTTCCGACCCAGAAACAATGAATTCGCAGACTAGGACAAAGTAAGCAAATTTGTATAAATAATCCAAATTATTATATCATTGTATTTCATATTCAGAGAACTATGTGAAAAATCAACCGAGGAAAGGTCACATACACCTCCAGATAATTGGTCATTTATACCAGAAGCAGACTATAATAGGTAAGACATTGTTATTTGTATTTCATATCCATGTCGGAAACTATGTATAGGTAGGAAATTCATCTACAGGGTGAAAC